>CAEGAF010167733.1:0-54597 GCA_903067075.1 Micropoecilia bifurca | reverse complement strand
CCCCCCCCCCCCCCCCCCCCCCCCCCCCCCCCCCCCCCCCCCCCCCCCCCCCCCCCCCCCCCCCCCCCCGTCAGCAGAGACGCTCCTGTGGCTGAGAGGGAGGGAAAACAATAACACACAAAAATCTCAAAACTCCAGTCAGGCACGAACGTGACAGCTCAAAGCGGGAGCAGCTGTGGGCCCCTGAACACGGGGGCCGCTGAACATGGGGGCCCCTGAACACGGGGGCCGCTGAACATGGGGGCCCCTGAACANCCCCTGAGGGCCCCTGAACACGGGGGCCTCTGAGGGCCCCTGAACACGGGGGCCTCTGAGGGCCCCTGAACACGGGGGCCCCTGAGGGCCCCTGAACACGGGGGCCTCTGAGGGCCCCTGAACACGGGGGCCTCTGAGGGCCCCTGAACACGGGGCCCGTGGCTGTCCGCTGCCAGTTGGATGTGATGCGACTCCGGAGCTGGTCTCAGATCCTCCCGCTTTGGTTCGATGTGTTTCAGGGCCTCGGTTTGATCCGGGACGTCCATCTCCAGCAGACTTTGTTTTCTTCTTTTTTTACATCTGCGGCGCAGTTTCTGTCTATTGCACATATCCTCACAGGTACATTTCAACTTTTGACAAATAAAACACAGGAAAAAAAAGAAATTTAAAGCATAGTTAAATGCTGCACAGGCAAATGTAGATTTGGTACAGAAAGATTCCCTTGAACGAAGGTTCAGAGCAATCAAACGAAGCAGGATGCAGTCATAACATGAGCTGAAGTGATTCAACACATTTACATAACGCCGTCGTCATAAGGGACCAATCAGATTCCTCACTCTGGCTGCACTGATGAAACATCAACTTTTAAGTCAGCTGGGTTTGGATCACAGAGGTAACAGCAACATTTCATCTGCATTCTGTCACACTACAGCCACAAGCCTTAATGGAAATGGATGAAAATGGGAGAAGTTGCTTGGATAAAGTCAGACGATGTCCAACTTCCTGACCTACAAACAAAACTACCAAACTTCATGTGGCAGAAGATTAAAGTACATCATCCCAATTGTCATGTAGCTGCACAGGTTGTAAGATTTCACACTGGGGTGGAGCAATGCAACCAGCCTCATGTTAGAGCCACAGTGGGATCATTCAGATCAAAGCATGTCCATGTGTTAAAATGGCCTAGTCAAAGTCCAGACCGAAATCCATTAGCAAATCTGGGACAAGACATGAAAAATGCTGATCAAAGATACTCTCCTTCCAGTCCGACTGATTTTAAAACTTATCGTAAATAAAATTTGGTTTTCTAACTTTGTAGCATGAGAAGACCTTTGTCTCTAGTAGCTGGGGAGGCAGAACTGGAGATAGAGGAGATGGACAAATAGCAATAAGCCTGAGGAGCCGACCGTGTTCACACCTGGAGGAGCTGGAGCCTCTGCACATCATGTTCCTCCTTCCACTTTACATTTATTCTCCAAACTGTGTTGGTCTACAACATAAAAAACCAATAATGAAGTTGAGGTTTGTGGTTGTAATGAGACACAATGTAAAAAAAAACAGTTCTTGTCTTAATATTATGTTTAAGGTGCTGTTCCCTGAAAATCCCCTACTGGAGGAAATGCTTGTGTCTTGTTCTTTTCTGCTATGATCCATAACTAAAGAAGGAAAATCCAGACCTTCACCTCCCTGCTCAGCTCACCAGCCTGGAGCAGAGATCTCACTTCCCTCTCCATCACTCATGAACAATCTCCAAGATACTTGGACTCTGATTGAGGCAGAGATCCAGATAATTATTTGATGAATAGATCCTTAGAAAGGGTGAATATGCTGATTGTTAAATCATGAAAACCTCATAATAAATATGCTTTTAATCAGGCATTATGTAAAGACCAATAAAGATGAAGGAAGTGCTCGTGCTTTGCTAAAGTTGCAGCCCACAGCATAAAGAAATGCAAAAATAAATTATTGTTTGATACAAATTAAATAGTAACAAATCAATTCAGTAAATTTAGCTGCACTATGATTGAAAAAGAAAGTTAAATTTCTGAGATACTCACTGACCAGCAGCGCATTTTCATTCTTGCACTGAGGTAGAAAATCCTGTAGTACCTCTCAACCTCCACACGAGGTCACTGTTTCGCCAATTGTACCAAAACGTTCACATCAAGAGTTTGAGCTGCAAATTTAAATAAAAACTACAAAAAATTGAATAAATAATATGCTGAGTATTTACTGCATCTTTACGTTAATGCACCACAAAAACGTTTTAAAGTGCATTAATTTCCAAAACAGAACCACTTCGTTCCTCATTATTGCCGTTGTGCAATCACAGAGCAAAGAAAACAACTTTATGGTTTCGTTAAAATAGACTCTGAGCAGTTTATGTACTCTGTTAGAGATTATGATACTGTCCAGCAGAAACATAATAAAATAAAATAAAATACACATAAAGTCAAAGTGTGTCAGAAAATGTATTTCAGCTGTCTTGAACATCCGTTGACTATGAATCTGAAAGTTCAGCTATAACTCTGAATGTGATGCATCATGGGGCATTATTGGTACTTGTGTCCATAATTGCAGTTTTATTTGCAAGATATTAGGATACTTAATAAATAAAAATGATTCAAAACATTAAAATTAGTTATTAAAACTATTGGACAGCATTACTCATTTTTTTACATATTGTTTCCATTGTTCTTTAATCTTGTGAAAACATATCAAGTTCTTCCAGGAACAGAAAAATTTTAAATATTTTTTATTAAAAGCCTGTTCATTTTGTACCATAAATAACAGGTAAAGTAGAAAATGTTCTGCCAATGAAAAGCTGTTTCTATTTGGTGTGATCACATCTTGAGTTTCCCTGGGATTTATTTCACATGTTGTAGTGGCAGCAGCTTTATATTACATACATGAAACAAAGCAGGAACAGATTCAAAATCTCTGCAAGCTAATTGTTTTGTCTGGAATTTTGGTCTAAAAGGCATACGTTAAAAAACTAAATATTTCCACGTCACTATGTTTTAATATCATCACATGTTTGAGGAATGTAAGCACCAGTTTAGGCCGACCAGTTTGTTCAGAGTTAGTTTGAACTTTAAACAGATGTTCCAAGACGGCAGAAATAATTCTCAGAGGAAGACTTGCATCAAAACGTGACAATGAAAGAGACATAAAAAAAGAGATTTCATAGTCGTCATTTTCGATCTCTGCTCTTCAATCGGTTTGATCAGGAACTGGAACCAGGATGTTTGGAGCTCTGAACTGGTAATAGTAAAACTCTTGGTGGTGTTCGCAGGACTATGGCACTCTTGAAGAAAGATTTGGTTGATTCAAAGTTCTGCCATCAGGTGATCAAACACAAAAGGCACTTATTGGCCATCATAATCAGCAAAGCCAGTATCCTGCTTGGCTTCTGCAGAATCCAAACTTCTCCCTTAATATGTCAATGTTTTCCTCTGCCTTCCTGCTTCAGAGGTCTTCTGTGTCCTTCTCTCATTCTCTGAAAAATGTATTGTGTTCCTTTCTATTTCCTCCATCTTTTCATGAGTCTACATTATCAAGGACATATTGCTTAAGGGAGGTTGGGGGTAACATTCTTAGGGACCCACAGCTCTATGGAGACATCATACAGGGGGACTGGTTTCATTTTTTCCGCTCCAGGTAATTAGACGGGACCCAACCCTTGCGGGGAATCAGGCTGTCCTGTACCTGGCAATACCACCATCCGTTAGGGTTTCTCTCCAGAACCTCCAGACATGTTCCCTCAGTGAAGCCCATAGTCTCCTCGTCGCCACGGTAGTCTGCAATAGACACGTACACATCCCTGCCGAGGTTGTTGTGGATGAGCTGGTTCTTCTCGATGGGCTTGGGACGCACTGTGGACACTGGGATCCCGTTGCGTTGGCTCACTCTGCTCAAGGCATCAGGGACATTGGAGGTGCTGAAGGCGGTTCCTGAGCATCCCAGACCGGAGCGCTCGACTGGCCTCGTCTGGCTCTCCACGACAACGTGGGGTCGTACGGTGCTGAAGGAGGCATTTCTGCGAACCCCCAGAGTGGCAGAACCAGAGCTGTAGTGGTCACTCCTGCCGAGGGACTCGTTTCTCCGTAAGGAACCAGTCATGTAGTAGGAATCCTTGGAGGTCTGTGATGTGGTCACAAAAACAGACTGGGGCCTGACCGCCACCTGCCGCACACCGTTTCTCATCCGTACGCCTCCGTTTACCAGTCCGGAGGGTTTGGAGAAACCTCCAGGGGGCTTGGAGGGAATCGGAGGGGAATTTCCTCTCAATCCTTGGTGCTGCTGGGTCAGACCCTGAATGTTGATGTTGTTCAGGGCTAAAACATGCTTCTCATTCTTCTCCAGGCTGTTAGACTTTTTCCCACTATTTCTTTGTCCATTTGACTCCAAAACACTCGACTCACCCCCCTTCTTGACAGGTTCCAGGTAATAAGAGGGAGCCCAGCCCTCCTCTGAGCCCCAGCGGACGTACCACCAGCCGCTCTCCTGCTTCTCTAGAACCTCAACTTCCACTCCTGCCGGAAAGCTGATTTCAGAGTCCTGGACTTTCTTGTAGACATCGACGGAGCGGTACAAAATAGGGCCTTCCACATCCGAGTCCCCTCGGCTCCCCTTGGAGTACACAGAGGACAGATCGGACGTACTGCGCGAACACATGGATCCCTCTGAGGAGATTACAGACGCTGTCTCAGAGTCATCGCCGCGGGTCGGTTTGAGGGTGTGTCGGTACTGACTGGCAGGCCTCAGCTGCCGTCTCAGAGAGCTGATGTCCATCCTCTCAGGGCTCTGGGGTTCTGATTTGGTCAGGAGGGGTTTAGGTCTGACAGACGGCTTGGGCCTGGTGGAAGGGCTCTGACCGATTCCTGGTTCGATGTCCCGCTTAAGGGCAGAACTTTTCTTTGGACCTCTGACTAGTTCGTCTGATGAAGAGTGAGGGCTGCTGTCCTGAGACCTCATGTCTACATGTCTGCCAAGTGTCTGGCTTCTTCTGCTCATCTCTGGCGTCATCGTTTTCCTGGTGAGACCAGCTAGAGGGGAAGATCCAGAAGGTTTCCTTGGGACTGTGGAGGAATGGTAGCTCCTTGGAGAGCTGGGTTCACTGGAACCTTTAACTCTGGTTCCTTCAAGGCCACTGCTCAGTCTGAAGCCATCATTTTCATAGATACACTCCTCCTTACTGACCTCTTCCACAGATCTGAACGAGGTTCTCCGATGAGCGAAAACAGGGGAAGCTTTGCAGACCGGAGGTGGAGCTTTACTTGACGGAGGGGAGCTGTGGTACTTTTCAGAGACAACATTGCTGGTCTTCACCTCTTGGGAGCGCTCGTTCTTCAGAAACTCACTGTCAGATTCGCCCTCGCATCCGATTGCGGGAATATCGTACTCCGGTTCCTCATACACCGGCCTGCTGGGCTGCTCCGTGGCTTTGGAGGAAGGGTTCAGAGGCTGGGGAGCCTCCTCTGAGTCTTGCTTTTTGATGGGGGGAGCCGGTGGAGGGACTTTGGGGCGGGTGAGAGTGCTGCTCCGTCTGCTGAGGTTGGGCTTCTTGCGCTTGTCGATATAGGAGCAGGGAGCCCAGCCTTCCATCTCCCCAATCTGCACGTACCACCAACCTCCTGGGTTCTTCTCTATCACCTACACAACAAACAGACCCATGTTAGTGTAGTCTCTCACCTGCACTTCATTTTGCCTTGGATTAAACTAAATAGAGTTTTCAGGTTTGTAAATATTGATGCTTCATTCAAGTTACAAACATTTGGAGGTTTTCAACCAGTTCATGAGATCAACATGTAGGGATGGCAACAGAAGGTGTGCAGCTCCTCGCCCAGGTTATAAATCTAGCTTTATTATGCATTCATATGCACAGTGGAAACCATTGAAGATCATCAGACACCAACATCCAGCTCTTCCTTCTCCCCACTTTTGGAGATTCAACCAATCAGCCCCAACAATAAAATAAAGGCTCTCCTGGATTGGCTTCTTTCCAGTAGTGTGTGAAGTAACTCTGTCTGGTACTTCAGCTTCATAAGCTGCATTTTCTTTACGATATTTTAGATATACTCCAGCAAAACATCTGTTTCACACTTTTCACAAATAATTTGGAATTGTGTTCCTAAGAAAACGCTGTGAATACCAAACTGCAAACTGGTTGGGATTCACTATACTGCAATAGAAGACACTGATTCTGAGTCTATTTCAGTTTATTTAGTCTTATAATATTTAACATTCTAAAACTCACGCATTTCATTTCTAAATTCAAATAGAGGGGCCTTGTTTATTTAAGAGAGGACATTTTGGAGGAAAAAGCATTTAGAAAATGTATTAATCAAAATACTGATTGGTGGAATAATAAAAATGGTTAGTGTCCGACACTAATATGCTGTTAAATGCTAATAAATTTCTTCCACAAATGTCTCCCATGATGTTTAATGTCTTGTTTATAATCACGGGTCCCTCATGAAGCCCCCTAAAGGCTCCAACAGAGTCGGAAACTCTCCACATGATCTCATTAAAACACGTCTCAAGGTCGCACTCCGCTGACATACATATGCAACCAGCTCCCTCTCATCTCTGCAGCAACACTCTGCATCTGTCCTCTTACATCAGCCTTTTGTCCTCCACGGAAACTGATGCCATCAGAGATGGAGGACTGGAAATCTGCGATGGTGTAATACTCTGCTTCCACAGCAGGGGGCTCTGGTGGCTTTGGTAACTGGAGACCCTAAAAGGAAAGTAAAGAAGATAAATTCATGCAGCCATTCATTATAAATTATGCAACACATATGAAATCAATATGTTTTACAGTTAAGGGGAAAATCACGACTCATTTTTTTTTAGTTAGCAGGGAGTTTGTGATTGGTCTCACCAAGTTGGCTTCTCTTCTTGGGGGAGGTTTCTGCCTCAGATTTGGAGACCCTGAAAAACACAATAAATCTCCTCAGTCTGGTCAGAGTAACAGAGCAGCAGCAATAAAATCTGGTAAACAGAAACTTCACACAATTTTTAGTTTGTGAGAGAAAACAAAACCCACAAAAAGTCAGAAAATTCTCATGTTAGATCTACAAGCTGTGGTGGAACATTAGGGCCATACTAAGAAAAAAAATTACTTACTAGGATAAAGTCATTATTAGAAGAATAAATATGACAGTATAGTCAAAGTATTACCAGAATAAATTTGTAATATTATGATTCCCGGGATTTTATGGCCTTATTCCCATCATTTTTTTTCCCCTACCAAGCAGGTTAGCGTAGCAAATATAATTTATTTCATAACCATCATCACACACCACCATCATCACTTACCTACAGCTTCAAAGCCTGCACACAAACAAAGACATTTTTTACCTTCTCATTCACAAAACTACCTCATCGTTTACAGCAGGTGATTCTCTGCTTTTGTCTCTGGAGAAAAAGTCAAAGAAGCTTCAAAGTTCAGGACATATCCTCACCAATTTCCACTCTGTGTGGAGCCACTCGTGCCACAGCTGGAGAGCCAGGCTCCCCTCTGACCTTCTCGCTCAGGGCAGAACTGGCAGCTATGCCCAGGCAGGGGCTGTTGGTGTCCCGGCCGGCGCTCAGCCTCCTGCCCGTCTCGGCGTTGATCTCTGAGTTGTAGGGCATCGGCAGGCTGATCTCGCTCTTGGTGATGTGGCGCTCTGGCGTGTTGCTTCCCTCTCCGTCCGTCTGGATGTCCTTCTCGCTGACCGACTTCTTCTGCAGCAGGTTGCTGATCTCCATGATGTTCCCGATGATTTCCACGGGGCCCGTCAGGGTCTTCTTACGAGGCGAGAAGTCGTCTTTTAGTTTCTTCAAGTAGGAGGCCGGGGCCCACCCCTCCTTCCCTAAATATCTTTTGGTGAAACAGACAAAGAAGAATCTTTTACTCTCTTGTCTTGATGATCATTCTGTCTCTGTCTGATCTCTACATGTAACCTTCCCAGATTAAACCAAACACAAAGCTTTTCACAGGTATTAGAACTCAATAGAGTTGCTATAAAATGTACAACAGTAAAACAGCAACACATCCTATATCTTTTTAATTGCTACGTTCTCCTACTCTAACTGTGTGTCCTCTCAGCTTCTTGCTCCTGTTTTTTGATCATGTTATCTGGGGTTCTGATTGGCTGTGGAGCATAAGCTGCAATAATGCTGCCAACCATCTTCTTCTGCTATTAATCTTTTCCTTTTCCTTCATATGCTACATTTTCTCCAACCCCTAGTCAGTCCTGGCAGACAGTTGCTCATACTGAGCCCAGTTCTGGTTCTGTTGGAGGTTCCTTTCTGTTGAAGTGGAGTTTTTCCTCTCCACTGTTGCTACATGCATGCTTGGTATGAAGGATTGTTGTAAGGTTAACAGCACAATTCTGGTTGACTCACCTGATGTACCACCAGCCCTCCAGGTTCTTCTGGATTACCTCCACGGTGACCCCTTTCTCAAAGCTCACTTCATCCGCGCCTTGGCTGGTGTACGGCTGGATCGTCAGATATTTCTCCTCTATTGAAGAAGGGTGAAGAATCAAAACAAGAGCAAGAGGTTTCTTTTTGGGTGAGAAACGGGACCCTTATTAAAAGCTCCTTCCTCTGGGTAAATTGTCATTTCTTGCAGCTGATGTAAGTTCTTTGGACCTTGGTGAAGCCTTCATCTCTGGAGAAATGGTTATTCCTCTTCAATTTGTGACTTCTCTCACAGAAGAAAAGATATTTGAGGTAAAATCTATCTCGACTGGTCCCTATTTGACCATTACTCACAGTATGCTACCCCTCAAAGACCCTGTAAGGGAAGCAAATCCCTCCATGGGTTCAATTTGTGTTCATATTTCTTTTGGCCGAGTTGCTGCATGTTTAGTTTAATTTATTCTGGTTTCAGATGCCGTGCAGCCACAAGGATGTTTGCTCTTACTTTTTTATTTTTGGACAACTGTTTTGATGAGTGATGTTTTTTGACATAGGCTACATGGGCAACCAGCCAGGGCGGCTTTTATAGAGGTAGATTATCTGCAATATTCAGGTCACTGTCTTCACTTTGCTCCATTATGTAAGTTACAGATTTGGATGTGATTTGGTCCAGATGCAGACCTGTGGTGACTGTGGAAAGGCTTGTTTTTGGCAAAATGTTAATCTAGCAGAAGAACCTGAGGGCATCATGAGTCTGATGTGTCAGAATCATGGTGAGCATCTGAACTTTTGCACACCTTTAATTCTGCTCTGGTGTAAGGGGAAACGCTCTTTATGACAGTGGTATTAGATTAGGTTCATTTATTTATACCTAGAGGTATAAATTGTTTTGTAACTATAAATCATATGAATCCAGGCAAAGTTATTGAAATGATCAAATCAACGCAGCTGGAGGAGGAAGATATGGGTCGGTTTCTATGCTAGTGTTTTCCAAATTATGTACACACTGTTGTCTGTGAGTTATAACTGTGTCCTGCGGCCACAGACACATTAGCTTGACTTGAACAAGAAGAAGCCATGGCTACTTTCATAAAAACAACTTGGAAAACGATTGCAGTAGACTGTCCCATTCCTCACTTCCAACGCCCATCATGGCGCCCAACGTTCGGCTGGGTGAATCCGGCTCTAGGTGCAGCACTTTGAGTGATGCGTATGAAGACAAAACGCCTCACAAATTCAGTCCATGAACTACTATCTATCGCTTCACTGCTAGAGATTCTTCAAAGCATGCCAGATCCTACCAAATCAAATCATTTTCTCACTCCTCTCTGGTTTAGGTGGATGTCCAAAACAAATCATTCCTCCTTCTGATCCACTCCTGATGTTTATGCTTTTCCTAAACATAAAGGACCTAACTGTTTCTGCAGACCCAATGCCTCCAGTGAAGCATAGATAAAAAGTCTTTTACGCTATAAAATGGTTCAACCATTCAGCAGGTTCAAATACCTGAAAGTCCAGCAAGATGAGTTTGAGCAGCAGTGAAGCTGAACTGGTACCCAGTCGAGTTTAGGCCTGCAGGTTTAATGGCCTCATTCTCTGGTGGCGACAGCAAGCCTGGTGACTCATTTCAGAGGCTCTACGGAGACTGAGGTCGGTGTGATTAAAACCAGTCTCCTGATTGGGCTGCGGTCCACATTAGCACTTTTCCATAAGCTCATTCCTGGGCCAAGCCTTGGCGTTCTGGGAGACACATCTGGTGAGGTAAGAGTCCTGCACAGCAGCCTGAAGAACTGCTGAGGTGGACCAGATCAGAACCACGCAGGGAAGGATTAGATGTTCTGCAGATCTAAAATTAGGTTTCATGAGACCTTCAGAAAGTCTGATGGAAAATTATTGATCACTGCTATTAAGTCTGACAGCAGCTTAGCAATCCTCCACGCAGAGTCTAAATTGAAGCTTTTCTGATATGTATTAATGAATTATACATCTCTTTATAAAATCAGCAGGTTTTGTGGATAATGCTAAAAATAACACCTGATTCTCACATGTGATTTTCTGATTTCCAAGTAAACCACAGAGAGCCTAGTTTAATCTGCTGCCTGTAAAGCCATCAGGCTTCAGGGGGAAAAGCTTTACTTTGAGCTGAGAAGCATTTCATGTGTGATGGAGAAAGATTTGAGATTTCTGTGACTGTGCTGAGCTCTGGCCACCCAATACGCAGCTGCTGGCCCGATCCCAGAGCAAGTTGTTGTTGGCCGAGAGATGAGGATGCAAATGAGGTTGTTTACTTTAACCCTAAACTCTGAGGAAGGACGGGGGCCACAGGAGGAGCTGCAGCAGCTCTGCAGGCCTGTTTTCTACTGGGTGGAAACTCCAACCAACGTTTTGCAAACACTTCAAAACTAGATGAGTAAGAAGCTGTCAGCACTGAACGGTTTGCTGAAAAGGATAATGTTATCATAACGTCTCAGAAAAAGACTCTGATCATGCAGACTGCCTAACAACAGGATTCAAACTGTCTAAATATTCCTATACAAAATTACTGTGTTTACAAATAAAAATCTGAAAACTATCTGTATGACTTCATATTCTGCCCTGTTCAGTCAACACTTTGCCGAAGCCCCTTTCACTGCAGGTTTGGTCCAGGTTTGGCTCCATCGTTGCCAGAACCGGTTCCACTGGAAGGTCTGAGCCAGTTTTAACGGAGCAAATTTCCCTTGGCCAGTGAAAACTTTCTATTTTTGGTTGTGACAGAGAAATCAGCTCAAGTTCAGTCAGATTGGATGTGTAGCATCTCTAAACATCAGAGTTCAAGTCTCGCCATAGGTCCTCAAATGGATCTTTGTCTGGACTTTGACTGAACCATTCAAACGGTGCATTCATACCAGCCCTGTTTAGTCTGATTTAATCAAACTCTAGGTCATTTGCCGGTTCGTTTGTCGTGTGATCAAACTCTGAGGAGGATCAAAACAGCAAACTGATCCTTTTTGAATTCAGCTCGGTTGAAGTGAACTTTGAAACTTTGAGGAAAAACATTTTCTCTGTTGTGTGAAGATAACAGAGAAAATGGTCTATGGTCTTCTCATGTGGAAGAAGACCATAGAACAAATGTTTGGCATATTTTCATAAGACAAAAGGAAAATCATACAACCACTAAAATCTGAAACCACTTCCTTTTTATCAACATTTCTTGAAGTATTAAGTTGTGTTCAGTGTTTTCTTCTGATGGTTTTGTATCATTTCCTTCAGTGGCTCTTGGTGCAGCGCCACCACAGGTGAGGAGGTGAACAGGTTGCACAAAAGGTTTTGGTTGGTTTGACAGTGCAGTGTGGAAAAGAAATATGACAAATGTTGCAGTTTTGGTCGCCAATCGAACGGAGTTTACCAAACTATCAGATGTGAAAACACACCTGACTCGATGTTCTGCCAGGAGGCGAATTCTTAGGTTTGGGTTTTAACAATCTGGACTCCAGGAGGTTTTTGTAGAAACTTTAAAAATGTAAAACTTACTGGGTGAAAATTAAAAAAACTTCACAGATCATAATGTTTAAACTGGAGGAAGTGTGTGACATTTGTTGAAATTCAAAAGTTTCTGAATATTTTAAAACTTCATGACATCACCTGCTTCACTCTGAATAATAATGACAATGTGTACAACCTAAAAATATAGAAAACCTTAGATGGCATAATGTAAAAGCTTTCAAAGGTATCAAAACTCAGCTAAATATTCAATTAATTGTTTAAACATTTTAAACGATGTTTATGCAGTGAAGTAAGTCGGAGATTTACAAAAGGTGCAGCAAATTTCACCGTTTTCTTTAGGTAACACTTTTACACATTTATGAAAATTCAATAGAATTCTGATCTGACTGAGCTATATTATCCTGATGATTTGTAGATATGATTCATAAGATCAATATTGATCTACAGGTGTTACATATGTAGGAGACATGCAGGACTCTGTCGCCTCCATGTGACGCCGTTTGCTGTTGTTTGATGCAGGTTTTCATGTGAGGATTGTGTCTATCTGTTCACCTCTGCTCTGCTGGCGGTTAACTATTCCACCGAGGGTCCAGCGGCGGTCCAGCCTCTTCAGGTGAGCCTTTCTTCTCTTAGTAACTGATGATGAGCAGCAGCAGCAGCAGCAACCAAAAGACGAGGAAATAAAAGAAACAAAGGAAATAATTGGTTAGTTTAACAAGCTTGGTTTGGCAAAGTGAAGAAAGAAAGTTTTGTTAGGAACTGAAAAAATAGATTGAAGCATAAAAGTGAAGGATTACTGGGAGGAAAAGTCTTTCCTCATTTAGGAGGAACTTTAACAAACCATTAGTTATTCTGTGGTATCCAGAAGCCATTTTGGGTGTCCAGTGGTGGGTGCAGCTAATGCTACAGCACCAATCATAAATATTAATTTCACTAATGCTTTAGTTTTACATCTAGTCAGAGAGCATGACAGGAAATGGATCTGCTGCGTAAACAGCCTTCATAACCTTCAAAATAAGAGCATGAACACAAACGTTAAACTACTTGGAGAGCTCTTAAAAGTCCATAACCAAAATTTCAACTAATATGACAAAGGTTTTCAAAACATAAATTTGCGCTTTATAATTTATCTGGAAAAATTTATTTAGGGGAAGCAAAGAGCACTAAATGTTTTCAAAGTTAGCAAAAGCCCTAAAGCGCTAGACAAAAAATAGCTCATTAGCAGACTAGCGGGTGTTAATGACTTTGTTTTGAACATTTCACAATGTTCACTGGCAATAATTAACAAACAGAAATCTACTGGACTTGCTTCCAGTCTGACTCTCTGAGGTCAATTTACCAAGAGATGTGACTTGGAGGTGCATCCTTGACCAATAAGGTGAGGAACCCCAGGACCTCACCTGGATTAATCATATTCAAAGAAGTCCAATCTGTTTCTCAGACTTCAAATAAGCCTTTTGTTCCTGACAAGAGGCTGGATGAACTAAGAGACAAAGTTACATCGGGTGTTTGTCTTCTGCAGCAATGCAGCAGCTTGAAGGGGAAATAAGTACCAGAGCTAAAATCTGATGCTCCAGATTTACTGATCCATCCACAGTTCAACTCAGACACATTGTCATGAGTTGTGAATCAACACATCTCATGACAATTAATTAGTGGTATTTCTAACTAACTGAGCCATGAACTCTTGAACTTTCTCACAATCTTTTAGTTCAGAGCCTGTATGATCCATCAGAAGTTATAAAGTGATCAATCTGAGGGCATATTGAGAGCAAACATTAGTGAAAAGAAGAACAGGCAGAGAAAACTCATCTTTTATCTGTCTCTGAACTGTGGAAATCTAATTCCTTCTTTGTCTCTCAGCGTCTTGTCTTCCGCCCTCTCTTATCTCCCAAATGTTCCTCTTTCTCATCATCCCTCTTCCTTTTGTCTGTCTCTGGTTCTTGTCATCTCCTCTCTGTTCTGGTCCGTCTCTGACTCAGCAGCAATCCTGCTGAGCTCCACCTTGCTCCTGTTGACCTCCTAATTGAAATATCAGCTCAGGCACAGAGAGGAAATATTATTTCGAGGTAATTTTAGTGGAGCTGTGCCTGTCGGTTTCTCTCCAGTGAGCCGGGCCGTCAGCAGAATTAGGTTATGGACCGCATGGAGATAATGAGATGTAAGGGGCACAGGTAATGTGAGGGAGGAAGATCAGAAATGAGAAGTGACGATGTGTGCAAACAGAGGAGCAGTACGAATGGAGTTACTGCCGGGGTAAGACGGAGCAGAGTATCGATTCAGCTAAACGTCATTCTAGGATCTGATAGCAGCAGCTTTGATGAGGCTTTGAATCAACTTTCAACTTCCATTTTCATCTTTTCTGTCAATCAGATTATTACTGGAACTTGGATCCAAAGTACAGCTACAAATAAATTTAAATAAAAGCTCAAGAAAGACCATTTTTCCTGGATTGACAGACAAAAGGGGGCAGCAGGTTGTGCTCCAACCACAGGGGGGTAACACAGTCTCCCTGTGAGGTTTATCCAGGGCCTCTGGAGCCGAGGACTCGCTGGATGTAATTCATAAAACTGAAGCAGGGTTTTCTGAAGTTAAAATTCTTTCTACACTGAAGAAAAGTGACAGACGGCTGCATCCTAAATGCACAAAGGAGCGTAATAGGAGATCCTTCCTCCCAGGAGCTGTTAGACTTTGACCATTCTCTCAGAAAACACAGCTAAAGACAAACAAGTATCACATTTACCTGGTTAAAGTTTCCTCAAAGACAAAGTTAGTTTAAAAGGGTCCAACTACTCCAAATTCAAATTTTACTCTAGTGAATCATGAGTTGAGATTCAAAAAGAAGAATAGAGGAGCTACTGAGGGAGGGAGGTTTTGTATAATCTTCAGAATCATGTAGTGAGAGAGAAAAGGTGTGTTGGATGATCCAAAGGCAGCAAACGCCGTAATAAACTGTTGCACCATCCTGGTTTCATAGCAGGAAATAAACTGTTCAAATACAGAAAAGCTTTATTAAGATTTCTGAGCAGCAGACATGTTTGCATATTTGTGTGTTTGCTTGTTATACATCTCAGTAAAGTTCCCTTTCTCTGAAAGTCCCAACTGGGGGGTGACACAGTGGTGAAATACTTCATCCCAGCATTCAGACTAAACATTTGGGAGAAAAGGGTCGCAACACAACGAGGTTCCTGCAGAGCTGCAGGATCCTGGGGGAACAGGAAGGAATTTTCTGTGGTGCCAAAGTACTGCAGCCCACTTTGGCAGCTGTCTGGTACCGTTTCATCATAATGCTGCGACTGTGGCCTCAAAGGCTCCGAATGTGTGACTGGAGGTGTGTTTAAGATGAACTTTTAAAGACTGTTTTCAGGCCGAGATTTATATGTGGAAAACAAACACAGCAAAAACATCACGATTGAGAAATATCTGCTTCTGCCCTGCAGACATTTCTCCCACAGCGAGTCAGCCACACTGACTTTTATGTGTTTTTGTGTTTTATGACTGTAATAATGTTTCTGTGAACAAACCTTCTCCGGTCCTGGAAGTGGCCAGATCCGAATCGTCTCTGGTTCCATTCTGGGAGTCCAGGTATGTGGCTGGGACCCAGCCCTGCTGCTCCGACGTGCTGACGAACCACCAACCTGAGGCGCAGACACCAACATCCCATCTTTACAACATCATAGTGATTTACACCAAACAATAATTACTCTTCATTTCTAAAGCGCTTTCTCCAGTACAGTGGCTTGGAAAACCGTCCAGAACCCTTGATGTGTTTCCCATTCTGTCCCGCTTCAACTTCAAATGTCCCATCAATCACAGATGCTGTCTTTCTGGTTTCATGTTACTCTCGTTTACCAACTCTGTGACTTCTGGCTGGTTTTTACTGGAGGCTACCAAAGTGGAAGGAGTTGAGAACAGATTCTTGCCATTTTTTAAAGATTTTTATTTGTAAGCAGTGACTGATCATGTTTACTTTTGACATTCCTGTGTTGCCATGTAAAAAAGCTGAAATAGTTGAAGGGTCTGCATATTTTTTCAAGGTACTGCAGCTCATTACTTTAAGCCCAGAAGTTGGATGAAGGTAAAAACTGCATGAAACATTTTGGCTTTCCAAACTCCAGCATGACAAAGAGCTTTAGAGAACTCATGACAGATGGAGGTTTCACCCACTTGGAAACATCTTTTCATTACGAAACCAGATTCTGAAAAACACTGCAGAGAACACGAAGTGTCTGAAGTAAGACACAAGTCAGCAGAGATTTAAAAACACTCAGACTGAATACACCCTGCAGTATTCACAAAACATGGCAGCTGAGACTTTTTAATGATTTTAATCAAGAATAAAATCATAACCAGGTTGCCAGCTGCCAAACTGACACCTCATTTTCATCCATCCAGACTTTCCACGCTCCATCCTAGCATCAGTCCTGGTCATGGTCTCCTCTGACCCATGCAGATCCTGACGCCACACCCAGGGTCTCACCCTGGAGCGCGCTCATGTCATGATGCTGCCGTTTTGCCAAAGCGTTTGGAAACAAACTGTTCTCTCTGATGCCATTGAGCTGATGCACCAGCAACAATGACGAAGAGAAGCCGTGACACAACCTGCTGCCAAACAGCAAAATAAGCTCCATTAGATGAGCAGCTGCTTATGAAGAAAAGGATCAAATGTTCATCCACGTAAAGCAGAAAGATTTTACCCTACAACTGCAAAAAATGTCACAAACTCAAAGGAATTCATAGTTTTAGATGTTGAATTGTCTAGTCATCTATGTTTATAACATCAGCTGCCACAACTTGTTATGCATAATTCCAGCAGGAACATGAAATAATTCAGCTGTGATTAGTTTCTGTTTCATGACAAAACAACATTGTAATATAATATATATCTAATGTAATCATTTATGTACTATTTTTTGTAATCTAAATTATTAATTTGATTTAAAGTTGAATATGCAAAACATATGCAAACGATTTACAATGTGCACAATTAAACCTAAATTTTAACCAGTTCCATTTCTTAATTCCCTGATATCATTAAAAAGCAAAAGAAATAAAAAATATCTTCATTTAGATCAGTCAGTCAGTCATTGAAACAGAAACATGTTTACATGAAGGCCGTCATCAGATCCTCTGGGTGGAGCTGGAAGCCGCAGCCATCAGTCCTGGAGGACGACATGATGCTCCATTGGTTTGGTTCTGCAGCGTCTGGCTGCAGCCCAACGTGTGATGATGCATTCTCCCAATTTCTGCCATGCAGTCTGACATGATGGCTGATTCTGTCTGAGGCGAGAGCTGAATTATAATGCAGACCACAACGCTTCTGTCTGTGCAGATTACAGCGACTTGAGGAAATATCCTGGAGCTCCACTCAATCCACGACTTCTGGTAACTTCTCAACGTGAGCCGCATGTTTACTGCATGGATCCTGGATTTCTGTCACGATGGTTTTATCTGACAACCATCTGCTCTGACTTTCTCTGAGAAACAGTGAATGAATGTGTTAGCACAGCAAAAGTGACAACATGAAAGCCATGGATGTTAAACAGAGTATCCCAACAGTTGGTCACAGGATGAATTGGCTGAGAGTGAATCAGCAACTCATGCTCTGTTTTATTATCACCCAAAAACACATCAGGAAAAACAGACAACATTCATGAAAGATTTATGACTTTATCACCGACTGAATGATGGGGAATAAAAACTAATGCTGACTAAAAGAAGAAGTTTTTGTTTCATAAATATCAGTTTTCACTTTGTAATTTGAGCTGAGTTTTTGAAACACAAAACATTTGTCCTCTAAGTCCCACATTAATCAGGTTTCTAGGACGTCCTCCTTCAGCATGCGCAACATTGCCAAAATTAGAAATGTCTTGTTTTGAAACAATGCAGGAAAAAAAGTCCATGCGTCTGTTATTCGAGGCTGATCTCACTCTTTACGATCAGGTTGTCCTTGAAAGTTGTATTCTGAGCCTAAAATGCTTCAGTAAAGGGTTGTGATGAAAGTTAAAAGGGCTGGAAAGTGTTTTATGTTCACTTTGTTGTGAATTGTGTCGTATAAATGAACTGAAACTGAGTTAAAGCAAATTATATCGGCCATAGAGGAACACTTAATAAAATCTTGACTTGGGAAAAGTATTTGTGGAGAAGTTTGATGCCTAAACCACCCAGACTGTGACAGCTGACCTTCACACATGCCTAAAATCCCACTGAAATCCCATCGTTCCTGGACTTCCTGCTCATAGCAAACAGAGCTCAATTCAACCCGAGGGCCTTCAGATGAACCGAGCTGCTGCACGGTAGCTGCAGAGGCTCATCCAGCTTCACCCGTCAGCAGACGCTCCAGACTCTTCTGCTTTCAGGATCAATTTACAGGAAATTACCTCCAACGCTTTGACAGTCAGATAATCCTCATTAAGTGTTTCAACAAACTCCTTGGGTTGGGGATTATCACTGAGTGGTTCCTACTGAAGCCCAACTAACTAGCTATGATACCTATAATAGTAACTACCATGATAATGAGAGCAGAAGAAGAAAGACACATAGGATGCAGCACCATGTGTCAGAATATTAAGGTTTTTACTTTATGACATCTTAATGAACATGCTGTTCATTTACAGAAACTTTTTACATGTTAAATTCTACAAATCTGAAGACGAGGCCTTTGTGACACCTTTAGTTTTCTGGCTGCTTCATTAGGATAACAGTTCTGTTAATGACCCAGTTTGGGCCTCCAGTTGTTTGTCCTCTGTTAGAGTTCATGGTTGAAAGACCTGCAAGAGCTGCAGACAAGCCCAGATCATCACCCTCCACCACTGTGCTCAACAATTCATATGAGTTTTTGTGTTAATATGTTGAGTAATGTTTTCTACACACACAGGTGAATTAATTAGCTGCTTGTGGCTCCCAGACATTCAGGGTCTCCAGATGTGAAGGAGTTTTAACACAAACCACTGATGAAGAATTTTAATATTTGTTTACTGAGAATGAGATGTTATTGAATTTGATTTCACAGCTTCATGATAATTAAATTAAACAATTTTAGATTGTTTAACTTTTAAATATATAGGAACTAATAATTGTACTTTGTAAAAGTGCAAATAATAATATTCATAGTTAGATTGTTGTGTCGCCATAGTTACAAAATGAATGATACGATTGTATTTTTTTACTTTGTGTTTAATGCATTAAAATCCATGTAATTAATCAAAATCAATGTGTTTTTAATGATTTAATAACATATTTTAAACAAATAAATTACTAAAACATTTTGTGAAACATTTGTTAATGTTGTAGTCCAGTTAATCATTTTAACATATTTTTATGTTTATCAGGCTCTTACTGGTTCCATCCGTGAAACAGTTTTTTTCCAAACACTCCAGGCAATAAAAGCTCTGCCTGGCAGAGAAAGCTGCTTGGTTCATATGAAACAAATTAGGGCTTTTATAGCCCGATTCAATGCAGCTTCAAAAAAATGTGAAGAATCGAAGCCACCTGTGAGAGAAATATGCAGGTTTTGCAGAAACAGAAGGAGGAGCTGCAGCTCTTCACGTCCTCCTGTGTGTCAGAAGCAGAAAGATCGATTCCTCCCACTGACCGAGAACCGAAGCCGCTGCACGACATCAACCCTGGCAAATCTGAGCATCACAGCTGCTTCATGTCAGCTGACCAATGCAGAGACAAACACGCTGATAAGTCACGTCAAACTGTTGCACAAATAAAACCACAACAAGCTGCTCAGCTATAGTAAAACGGCAGAATTTTTAAACAAAGTTAACGTGATAGATATTGTTCTCGTGTTCCTTGAAAACTAAAAATAGAAACTGAATGCAAATGAACCTGGCCGCTAACAAATACAAACAAAGAGAAGCTGCCAGACAGCCTCTGTATTACGCACACACACACACACACACACACACACACACACACACACACACACACACACACACACACACACACACACACACACATGCAGGCAGGACCCAGGCCGCCTGTAAATCCAGCTCTGGAGAAAGTGGATTCGATAAAGGCAGATAAATGAGGACCAGAAGCTCCGCCGCCAATTGCTCAAAGGCAGAATGGTTGGCAGATGTATGTTGGGAGAACAACACAAGCATGCAGCTGTGAGAAGAAAGACAGAAACGCAGCCACCGATTGGCAGCGTGGAGGATGGTGGACCAGCGAACCGATGGACCAGCGAACCGATGGACCAGCGAACCGAGGGGTCAGTGGACTGGTGGACCATCAGACCGGCAGACCGATGGACCCGTTGGCCCAGGTCTGGGAAAAATGGACTAGTCCTCATGTGTGAGCACCTTGTTGACAGATTACAGTTTTCACAGAAAATCTGTCCCGTAGGAGGAGATCTGGACCAAAGATTGGCAGCCAGATGGAGGAAAATTACTCAGAGGCAATTAAAGCAAAGCAAAACTTGGCTCAGCATATGCAGAGACCCACACATGCAGCAGGGCTGAGTTGGGCCTTTTGTCTCAGAAACTGTTCAGGGGTGAAAATGCAAAAATAATGCCTGTTTCTTATCTACCTGATGTCCTTTAGGCTACAAAATATCTGAAGTCACAAACATCACAAAGCGAATCTATGCAAAACTACGATTGCAAAGGACTGCTGACATGCAGGATCATAATTCATATGGAAAACAACTACATGCTGCACAACTTCATTTATATCATCGAGATTAATCTGTGGTATATCCTCTTTAAATTAAACCAAAATATTGAACAAAATATTGAGATGGACAGCAAGAAAGTTACATTCAAGTCTGACCTAAATTTGTAATTAACAAAGTTAGTACAAAAGTGGACTCTTATTGTGAAAATCTGTGAGCTCTGCGTTGAAAGTTTAATTTTGATCACCTTCCTGTTTGTCTGTCCTTGTGCTTTAGAAATGATTTTGAAGGAAACAATTAATACAAGAAACAAGAATCAGTAATTTAAGAATCAGAAAAGCAACTAGACATTCGTAGCTATGGGGATTCTGAAAATCACCAAACCAGCACTGATTCTCTTAAGACTGAATAATAAAATCACTTATTTTGTAAATCTTTTTCTTATTGTTGTTTTACTGTTTTTATTTTATTTTATTTTTTACCTTAGTTTGAATCTGCTTTCATATTTCATTTGTTGCCTGTACACCTGAATTTCCCCACTGTGGGGCAGTAATAAATATTTCTATTCCTTTTATTAAATCCTGAAAACAACAACCAACAGACAGAAATGAGAGAATAAAAATGTTCTGCTTTTGTCTTATCCTCTGAAGGTTTCTGTCTGTAAAAGTCTTGGGAAGACATCATCCAGATGTCTTCAATGTGAAACGGTCCTTTGTTTTCTCTTTTTGTCAACGGTCGTTCTGGCAACAAAACTCCCTCATGGAGGCCATTTTTGTCCTTTGCTGAGTCACGTTTTGCTCACTGTTGAGTCATGAACCCTGGCCTGCAGATTCAGACATGGTCCGAGACTGAACATTTAATCTTGGTATGAAAGCTTCTCCAGTTCTCCATGTTTGTATCATGTCCTGGACTCTTTCTCTCTGGTTTGTTGGAGTCCCAAAGCATTAGAAACTGCTGTGGCTTTTTCTTTTGAGATCTTTTTCACCTGCTTCGTCTTGTCAGACAGGTCCTACTGAAATGATTTCTTTATTTTCAAGGTCAGGGAACAATCAAGCTTGCAGTGAAATCAAACTAAAATTGTGAGTCATTTATAATTAAATGAAGGGGCAGCTCAACATTTGCTAGTTTTCCACTGTAAAATGTGAATTATCTAAAACTGCATATCGCATGTTCTCATGCTCTATTTGTCTATAGTCTGTATTCTCCAGGAACACAGAACCATTTTATACCATTTTATACCACAAACTATGTTAACTTTGTAGTTGTTATAAAATACTGTGTACCAAAAATACTTAAAAGAAATTTGACCTAGAAATTGGCCTCTGTCCCTTTGGCCTCTGTTGGCCTCTGTCCCTTTAAGAATCTCCTGCTCTTTTCAACATTCAGCACCTCATCTCAACAATGCTCCTTCATGATGCTTTTCCATCTATTCTTAGGAGCTGAGAAGTAGTTTGGACTATGAGCTCAGCAGTTCCACCAGGTGTTTGCTAATTGCTGCTGCTAGTCTAGAGGGAACACCTTTGTGAAAGAAAGTGTTTAAGCTTCCCTAAACGGTTGCTAGGGGAGATTCAGGGATTTCTCAAACATGCATGAAACATTCAGGCAACACATGAGGTATGTTTCTCAAAAAACTATTTGATACAATACCCTCTTTAAAATGATCTGAAACAAGGAAGTCTTACAAAGGAAGATTGTAACAGGAGAAATACTTTTCCACAGCACTGAAAGTTCAACATGCCAATCTATCTGGAGGTGCTGTGAAAAAAGCGAGTCTTTCGGGCCGACACCTGGCGGCCCGGCCGCCGCCGCCGCAGCTGTAAAAATGAACAAGACAAAGAAAAGGTGTTGAGGTAATGAACGTCCTGCTGCAGAGCCGCCAGGCGGAGGGTGTTTAAACAGGCGGAGGAGATCACACCTTGTTATGGTTGGTGGGGTCCTGATCACACCTTGTTATGGTTGGTGGGGTCCTGATCACACCTTGTTATGGTTGGTCCTCTCACGTCCACAGGCTCAGGAATCCCAAAGAAAAGCTTTGTGGCTTCGGTCGGAGCTGTAATTCATGCCATTCAGCAGAACCAGAACACGAGTGCTTGTTTCCTGTTGGGTCTATTTTTATTGTCCAGGTGTTTCAAGGTGCTAAACTGGAAGCATTTTTTCATTTCAACTAGATAGGAAGGGTAGGCATGCTCTTTCCCTAACTATTTAGTTTGTCTGACATGAACGGTTCCAAGGAATTTGCAAGGCGCTCAACAACTAATGAGCAAAATACACAAGAAGTTATGAAGCAACACCTACTGTCACCCACATACAGCACAGACATTCAGGGACGAGGCAGCAGGGGGACTGTAATTGGCGTTTCTCGCTGTACAAAGCTCTTATTGGACGTTTCTCTCCACACTGCGTCTCGGCAGGCGATAATTGCCAGCTTCCAGTCACAGAGGCAAAGCGGAGGTCACGGTGCTGCAGTAACTGAGCGGAGGGGGCTTATCGCCGCCCGCCAGGCCCGGTTCTCAAGGAAGAGGGTCGGCGGAGGCAGGTTCTGTCGACTGGGTGAGGACAGAAAAACCAACACAGGTGAGCTGGAGAGCAGGAGAGGGAAGGAGATTAAAGCAGTGGTAGGGGGGGGGGAGCAGATGTTTGGCTGGAGCTTCAAAGCTGTAGTTTTCCATCCTGATTCCCAATCCAAAAATTACTCAGCACCGTCTCCTTTCAGTCCTCCAGTATTTTCCAGTCAGACCGGCCACCATGTTCGAAGGGATGGGGCCATTTGTAAGGTGACCGTCACTGTGTTTACTTCCTCTTGGCTTCTAATAAGGACCAGATCCCCTGGAGAGCAGCGAATGCTTGAACGCCATGTAATGTTCCAGCGCAGCACATTAAACTGCCGGCTCATCTTTTTTCTTTACACATCGAGCTGGAGGGAAAAGAGCCAAAGGATAAACTGAAGATGGAGGCAAACACTGCTGCCCAAAACCCAGCTGTGAAATTAGCCACAGTGTTATTTTATTATTGTGTAGAAAGGCGTCTCACACCTAAACTGACTTTGACTTTTATATTTCCAGATCAGAATCAGACAGTCAACATTTATCCCAACCAGAAATCCACACTTCAGTTTCCATCACCAAAGTAATCTGTTAGCATTTTCTAGTGAAAACATTTTTGAAGCAGATTTAATTCAGTTCAAAAATAATTTAATAAGCTCTGATGGAAAATAAATGTTGTGACTCATATAATCCAAGGTTCTTCAAGTAGCCACTGTAGATCCAAAGGGATCCGTGACTATTTCAACATGTTGGCCTAAATATATTGTAGTGTTTCCTATTAACCTAAAGTCGTTGTCTGTGACATGTAAAAGCTCAAAATTACTTAAAAGGTTCTAAATCTTCATTATATTTTTGACATGGGTGAATTATAGTGATCTGAAACCTCTAAACATAAACATCAACGTTTTCATGTCGTTAAACAAGAGAAATCTGTTGAAACAAACAAACATGAGCAGCTTGTGGTCTACTGTTTACTGTATTAACCAGAGCTAGCACCATTACCAGGAGCTAACAACATTAGCAGGAGCTAGCACCATTAGCAGGAGCTAACACCATTAGCAGGAGCTAGCACCCTTAGAAAATACCTTTTTCTATTTTAGATCTGCAGCAAATTTCCACCATTAGATTTCTAAGCTTGTATGAGTTGTTAATAGGGTGGAGAAAGTTGGCTGCAAGCAAAACTCTGAGTAAGAATCCCAGTCCTGCCAACTGTCCTAAAACACATCTTCTGCTTCAATATAAGCATGATGAGTTTGTTGAAATATTTCTCTAAACTGTCCACATTCCTGGAGAAATTAGACCAACTTTGTTCTCAATGAAAGCAGAAAAACACTCGACCTCTGCAGGAAGTGAAAGTTTCAACAACTTCAACGTTTGTCTTGAGGATGAAATGGGACGTGTGAGAAGCAGAGAAACCGTTTTCTGTTGCTGCCTAGGAAGTCAGAGCCAAGCTGCTGGGACTCCCTGATGAAAGTGTTGTTTTCCTGTTTGAAGCTTACGCTACCTGATTTAAGTTTGTATAAAACACACAACGTCTGTCACTGAGCCGCCCCAACAAGTGAAAGCTGATAGCTGGAGGTGGAAGGTTCACTAACCAGAGATGGCTGAACATCAGCTAAACGGCTGAATCCGTGTGGAGAGGCTGTGTGGGAGTTTCTGCTCCTTTACGGTTTTATTTAAACACGTTTTCATCAGTTTTGAAGCCCAGTTGCCAAATGTAGGGGTTTTAGTTTGGGTTTCTGTTCTTTCCAGGAAAGCCTCCTTGGAGTTGTTTATTGTTTTGGACATAGAAACCATGTTTTCTCTTCTTTTCTTTACCTGGTTTTGCTGCTCATGAAGTATAGCCTCTGCTCTAGGCTATAAATAAAATTGTCTTATTGCTGGTAAATGAAACGACTGAAGCAAACACCTCGTCATAATGGAAAATGCCAGGATCCGGTTCCACCAACCCAAGCTTTGCTCCCAGCACTCCAGAGAATGTGCATTTCTAATCCAGCAAGTCTCCTTGTGTTGGACCCAACTGAAGTCCTAAAGTGATCAGAACAAAGCTGCTTCTCTGGTTTTTATTAGCTTGGAGAACACACAGCACCAGTTTCTAAACAGAACCCTTATTTTCCAAACCTAATAACAGGCTATCATCCTGATGTCCACCAAATAACATCTGAACAAATTTCAAATTACGTTTGACAATGAGCCTTAGTGTGTGCTAAGGCCGGACCGGAGTCTGGTTTCCCTTTTGGTCTGAAAGCATGTCAGAAAGTTCTGCAAAGGTTCTGCTGATGACCCATCATTTGATTCAGATGTGTTGAACCAGGGAAAGAACTGAAACATGCAGGGCGGCTGTCCTGGAGTCCACTGACAGGAGGCATTCTAGTTTCCTATTCCATTTAAATGAAAAGCAGACTGGCAGTAACGTGGTGGGGACATTACACCTCAGCTCATGGTCACCACTAGCTTCACTCTTTTAAAGATGCTGTCCCACTATATACCACCTTAGTGGCCAGTCCTGTCAGCACAGAGACAGGACTGCTGCCATCATGGAAAAACACAACTACACTCAGTCCACATATTTAGTTCAAGGTCTAAATCCTCGCTGAACGTTCACTCTCTGGATTTTTCTTCATTTTCTTCCAGGGTGGAGGCAGCCTATCCTGAAACTATAGCACTTAAAAGTCTTTATGGACGTTACGAGGTAGCACATAGCGCAAAGATTAGGGAAAGGCTGTCCCGTTCACAGATTCTAACAAACCATAAAATCTGTATCCATGGCTTCCTCATGAACATACTTGAGGATCTGCCACACTGAGGTCAAGGCTCCACAAAGCTGGTGAAAATAAGCGCTTCCAGTCTCACCAGATCCCCTGGGCTGTGGGAAAGATGTGGTGGGGAAACGATGCCAAACCGTTTGGCTCCAACTCTGCCTGCAACAGCACTTTACCAGCTCAACAATCACAGCCATGTTACTGAGGGATGTCTGTCTTCCATGCTGGCGATTTATGACTGCCGTTATGACAGAAACAGAGATGCTGTCATTTTCCATAAACAGAAGATTGGTTTTATCTGGAAACATAGCAGCACAGTGTGTGAGGTACAACTCCACATAAAACCCGTCAGATCCGTTTAGAAGTGTAACAACGTGGATGTGGAACTATGGAGCAATAAGCTTCAAGATATTCCAGAGAAATTGCTCCTCTGGCTGGACAGCGAGTTAAACTTTAGCATTGAGTCACTTCTGGATAATCCATTTGTTTTGGATAATGAATTTGGACAAGACGCTGCATTTTCCCTGCATAAACGTGCTCTGTCACATGGCCTGAGTAGTGGGTTGGTCTCTTACATTTGCTGCAGAATGACATAAACAAACAGAACAGTAAACTCACAGAACATCTTTAGCAGAAATCTTTGTCTCCAAGACTGAAGTGACTGGAGTGAACATTTTCACAACAGATGCATCCAACACAACCTGCCTGGAATCATTCATCATAGGTCTATGTTAACCCAAAATATAAAACATTTACCAAACATTATTAAGCTGCGGTGAATTATTTTGGAGACTAACCGGGTATAAAAAAGACCGAACTGAAAATATAAATATACACTTTATGGACTATGAAACTCTCTAACCTGTTTCATCATACAAGGGGGGTTCTAGATTTAAACTGTTTCAATGTTAGCGACTAAAACAAACAACTTTAGATGTTAAAAACTTTCATCATAATGAAGTCCGGATGAACCAAACTGCCTGCTGATTATCATCTCTGGAACATCACTGCCTTCCTTTAATCATATTTAACTGGTCACATATGCAGATAGATTTTCTCCAGTCCAGACACTAAGAGGTGGAAACCTTTGGAACAAACTAGGATTTCTCTGGAAAACATCCCCTAAAGAGCAGTTCTAGCAAACATCACCCCTCTCCATTAATTCATAATTACCTTTAGTGCCTATTATATCTCCCGTTACAAGGTGAAAGTGAACGTCTCTTTACTTTTTCACTTTGTTTTCTCAACAGGAGCTTAATCCCAATTGGCAGACCCAATAATGTCTCATACAGGCAGAAAAACACCAACAATCCATTAAGTTAACCTATTTTTATATTAGATCAAATCTGCATGAGAGAACAACAACCGGAATAAATAATAACATATGGAAGCAATGCAACATGTGCTTTCAAGATGTGTCGAGGAAAAATCGATCCGACCTGCAGAATGTCCTGGAGAGGATTAAAAGGCAGAACGGTAATTCTCTGACTCTTTGTGGCAAGGATGTCAAGAGAAAATACAACGTAATTAAGAGCCAGAGTGTCAAGATGTCAGAAAGTCAGCCTGCACAATCCCAAAGGCTGCAGCAAAGTCCTGCATGCAGGAAGGTGGTCGTGGGATATTTTACAAGATTTCAGAAGTGTTTGTCTTGGCACAGCCTCCTAGTGATGTCATCATGCCGTTGCTCCACTTCTTTGGCCCAGAAGATGACGACAACACAGACACAAATTCAGATTTTGGAAAAGACTTCCAGGCAACCAGGAGTTGCTCTGGTTGCTCCAAGAGCTCCGATAAACGTGGAAAGCTTTCAGACGGGACTGGTGAACAGATGCAGTGAGGTCTGGAAATGAGGAAGTGGAATCACAGAGGAAAATTCCTCGTGACGAACCTCATTCTCCTGAAGTGCTTTAGAGTTAACGTTTGATGCTTCAAGCAGTCATAAACATGTTTATCCTAAGGTCACAATGCAGCAGATCATTTCCTGTAAAACATCTTAAGGTTTACAGACAAACCTTCCTGTAATACTCACTTCAAATACTTTTGAAGAGAAATACCTGGCAGGGCTGATTTATTTAGGTATTTGACTATTTTGCTTTCAACTGTTATTTAATCAAGTTAAGATCTTCCTAGAACAAGTTTCAACAGTCATGTGCCTCTGGTGACTTTGTAACAGGCAGGATTCATTTCAGTTGCATCCTTCATTAAAAGTGTTTAATGGAGACCAACAATGACTTGACCCCTGGACTCCACTTTGGACACCCCTGTGATTTTATGACCAGAGATGTATTGAACAAACATCTGCTGATCAGAATCAGAATATTTTCAGTTCAGTTGGACCAGTTTGAGTCACAAGTCTCAAAAATGGGATCTTTTAGTGGTCGGCTAATGCATTATATCAAAACCTGTCCCGTTGGCGCCTACACAAAGCACAAAACGTCAGAGTGGAAGCTGTTATTAAAGGAAAAAGACCCAAGCTAGCCATAATCAGCAACGGTGCAAACAAAATTACAGGAAGTTCAAAATTGGCAACAAGGAATTTAAAAGAATACTGTGGATAAAGGTGAACTTGCTCTTCCTATGAGGAAGTTTCATCAAGCTAACGAAAAGGCGAACTGATCCAGAGCTGTCTTTAACAGATAACAGGAAGGCTGATCCATACAGTAAACATGCTTTTCTTAATTTCAACTTTCATAAAGCAAACTGGATCTGGATAATGTTGCCAGTTCTTTGGTAACGTCACAGAAGATGTAGATGCAAATTCTCTAAGAAAAGCAAAGAAACTGCAGTTCGCATTAAGCATTGATGATAATCGGGCTAATTGCTAATATGACACGCACTTCTCGTTTACTTTAAAAGTCTTTCACACTTATAGACCGGAGCCAGCCAAACAGCCCCCCCTGGTGGAGCCGAGCCCCCACAGCCAGGAGGTTGAGAGAGAGAGAAGCAGAAGGGAGGCTGAATATGAGGTTCCTCCAAACAAAGCAGAGAGGAAAAACAGAGGCTGGGAAGGTGCTGAGTGTGCATAACTTCATACGAGTGTTTATGCTTCTATGTTTAACAGGAAGAAACATTAAATATCAAACAGCATTCATCTTTAAAACATGAAACCAGTTGATGGGCAGAGCTCTGACGGTTAGAGGTATTGAGATTTACAGAAAACCCAGACGGACTCACCGCTTTCACTCTTCTCGATCACATCCACCGTCTCGCCGGCCTTGAGGTTGATCTCAGAGTTCTCCTGCCTCTCGTAGTTGGCCACGGCCACGTACTGCTCCAGCACCATGGGCTCTGAGCTGTCAATCCCTGAGGGGAAGAAACAGGCTGTCAGCCACCTGCTGGCCGTGGCGCCCCGCGAATGGCCGCTGCACCCTGGACCCCCACCGCCGCCCCTGCCGGACACCCGGCGTGTGGCCATCAGCCGACCCCAACTCCCCGCCGCTACGCCGCCCAGTCCAACCGGAAAACAACCTCCTAAATGGGCTGCATCGTCCCAAACATCTGGCCATACAGCTGTTCCAGAGACAACAACTGAGCCGCATCGGAAGGAGTCAGACCCAAAACAGGGACGGAAAGAAAAGTGTTTGCAGGATCTTCATCTTGAACCTACAGAAGATCCATAAGTGAAGCAAACCGGTAAATCCGAACGCAAAAGGAGAAGAAACAGAGGAGTGGGAGAAGAGTGGGGAGCGAATGAGTGGAAGAACGGTGAAGTTTCCCTGTGGAAAATCAACAGTGGTTGAGAGGAAAAGCCTCCCCTCCACCGCCTCTGGGAGCCAGAGCCGTTGGACAGGCAGTCTGAGGGGGACGGGGGAGGAGAACACACCAATCATAGCAGTCAGCACTGCTGGCCTTAAATAGAAACATATGAGTGGACCAGGGAAAGGCAGAGAGACCCGGGGAAAAGGAGGCTGGGTCCATGTCTGTGTGAAACCAAAAGGGAAAGTGTTTAGATGGAGCGCAGACACTTTGTTCTTCTGCTTTCCTTCTCTCTAATGCCGCAGCGTTAGAGAGTTGTTTTCTACTATTTAATTCGTTCAAACTCAAACTGCCAAAGTTGTTCATTAAGCTTTAAGGTGATAAAGTTTAAGGGATGGAAAATATTAATTTAAAATGCATATTTGAAAACCCAGTAGTGGCTATTGACCATCACCAACCGTAAATTCAAATATCTGGAATGTGAAAACACTTGGCTCATGCCACGCCTGCTCCTTCTGCTGCATCAACTTATGTTCCTTGCCAGATTCTCAATAGCCAACGTTTTGTCCTTGTCCTCACTGCTATGACCTTGTTCATCAGCCTTGGACTTGCCCGTTCCTCTTTGCCTGACACCAGGAGTCTCCAACTCCAGTCCTGAAGAGAAGCTTTACATGCATCCCTGCTCCAACACACCTGAAGCAAATGGTTCAATTATCTCTTGGTAAATGTTTGATTCAGGATTTGATTCATTGGCTCTTAGGGATTGGAGTTGGAAACCCTTGAATTGACCTTGGTTCTGCACTCTGACCTCTCATTTCTTTTGTGTATGAGGTTTTCCCATCTCCTTCCTATCTAAGCCCATGTAACACTGGATCCATCGTTATCAGATTTTCTGACTGCTGTGTTTTGAATCTGATCAATCTGGGACTCCGACTCTCAGCAGCGCCTTGTGACGTCACCTGCCTTGCCCGCCGCTTCGTGATTTTCCTCCTGAGTGTTTTCAGCACTACAGTGTGCAGGAAGGCACAAGATGAGTGTTTCAGTTGCTAAATTGATCTCATCCGTTTGGATCTGCACACTAACAAGCCCTTGGTGGAGCTTCTCTCGTCACTCATCAATCTCGAGTTCCTTCTCGTTTGAATCTGTATTTTCAGTGGAGATTTCCAGACTCTTACCAGCTGCAGATTTCTAATAAATCTCTGTATAGAACTCTGTGCTCAGTTGCATTTGCAGATCACTATTCTGGTTCGTTATGGTCATATTTCATTCATTAACTCAGTTATCATCAGCTGATGGCATTCCAGACTATGCTACACATGACTTAGGAGTCAGGAAAAGTTTGCAAACTTGGTGAACCAAAACCAAAGCAGAAGACTGATGAAGGAGGCTGCTGTTAATACTTTCTACCACATTTCATAGAGTTTGAGCATAAACAGTGGTAACATGGGACCGTTCTTCTGTCCTTCAGCTGTTTGCGGTTTTGTTTTACCCCCCCTGCTGCTCTGCTCAGGGTTTCTGTTGGATTCAGGTCTTGGAAGAAGGTTGATCTTTCTGTTTCTGTGTTAAGATATATTTTGGATCGTTATCCTGCTGAAATGATGACTTCACTTCAGTTTAGTGTCCTCCAACAAGGCTTTCAGGATCTTTGGAATAAAAAACAAGCCCACAGCATCACAGAACCTCCACTGTTCTTAACAGTGGGTATGAGGGGCTTTTCCACACATATTTTTATTCCTGCCAGACGCAGTTGGAGTGTAAATCAAGAAAAACCTGAATGTCATCAAAGCACACGGTTCCAGTCGAGATCCAGGACAGAAACAACTTTTCCCTTTTCTCCTGACATGCCCACCAAATGGGCAGATGAACAGATTTAAGGAGAATCTGTGACTCCAAGGCGCCGCGCTTTGCTGCAGAGCATTTTTACCATCCAGCTCATCCACCTAATGGCAGGAAATGGACCCGTCTTGTCATATTCATCCCCCAGGGAACCAGAAACTTATGAATTACTAATCAGATGTTCCTGAGCACAGAATTTAAAAATGTAAAATATAAAAAATGCTTCATTTATATTTATTTAAATGAATTTTTAGTGCTATTAAAAATTTTAGCATTGGTGATATTATTACAGATTAAAAATAAATATTTTTGTTAACTTTTTCCTTCAGCAGAACTTTTCTTAATTTGAAGGCTGAATTTTTCTAAAATTTTCCAGAGGAAATTTATGCAACTTTAATAACCGAATACTTTATTTAGTTTGTTTGTTTTTTTTTACAAATTTATTACCAGGTAGATAAATGCATAGCTGACACTATATTCTTAGTTTTTTCTAAAATATTTTTTGTTTCAGTTTATTCATCTCAACTCAAGGTCAAACAAATCCGACCAATTAGCTGGAAATGACTTCAGGGAGTTCATGGTGATAAACAATCATTTCCAAGGGATTTTTAACATTTGTTTTTTGTCTGGAAATTATTTCTTTCTTTTTGGAAGTGTTCAGAAAATAATACAGAGCAGTAAGCAATAGTTCTTTATTGTTCAGTGTTTGAATAAAAGACCAGATTGGAGCAAAGTTGTGCATTAAGTAGGCCTGGGAAAGTGGATGAATCACATAAAAGCCCCATGCACAGTGCTTTAAAATATAATTAAGCATCTCTAAATGTCAAGTGAGCTGGCAGGGAATAAGAACAGCCCATAACTTTACTTCCCCACTGGGTGAGGCTGAGAGTTTCTCTGTTTTCTTTAAAAATTTTAACATAAATGATGAAGTAAAGATCAGGCAGCGAATCTGGTGGAAGTTAAGTTAAAGCCTGAGGATAAAACGAAGCGCATATGCAACTGTTTACATGCTTTATGTTAGAGTAATAATAAAAAAATGCCGTTTTTAGAACTTACATGAATCATAAAATCTTCTAACATTCCACGTTTTGGTAAATTTACAGGCGCATGCAAAGGTTTCCGCCAAGCTGTAAATAATTACTTTAATTAGAGCCTTGAAATGAAAGTTTGTTGTTCTTGGGTAGCTTAGATGCCCAACAATATTCCACTACAAGCTTCACTCTGAATAATGCATGCCAGCAGGCATTAAGGATCAGGACATATCTGGAATAAGCAACATTAAACATGAACTACGTGGAGTTTGCCAAACCTCTGTTAGCTGGTGTGCAGATGAGGACACACAGCTGGGCTGCAGTAAATACCTTCATCTGCAGAGAGTCGGAGCAGGCAGGGCGAGGATGGACAGACAGGAGGACTCACTACAGGGCAGCGGACTAGTCCAAGTAATAGTTTCACGGTTTCAACATTTAAAAGGGGAAAGGTGGCCTAATGAACATGCTTTGTAACATGGGAAACAGGAAAGAAATAGTCTTTCCTGTTTCATGAGCTGCAGCTCATGTAAACATGATTACAGCAAAGCCAGAATCTCAAGTAATGCTTTCTATACTTATATTAAGATTTACTTCAAAATGAGCCATTTTTGAAGAGAAGCTAAAATATCTATTTAGTGTCATTGAATTTGCAAAGAGAGACTTCAGCCACGTCTCTACGAGGAAATGTTGTACAAAATAGAACCAGGCTAATGTATCGTGATAATTTGCAGATTAGAACAACAAAACTGTAGGAGACGATCACAGATGACAAGAACAAAGAACAGCAGTGGATCCCTGAATAGTCATGGTCTCCACGGATACTTGCAGTTTTTTTCCTACAGTGTTTTTTTATGAAAGGTTCCAGGCAGAAATCCTTACATGTTCGTTTCTATCATGCCTGTAAAGCTGACACACACACGGCTCTGGCCCCATCAGCGAAGCTAAGCTAACATCTCAATGCTAAACATGTAGCAGCTAACGCTAATGTCGGCGTCCAAAGGCCACATTTATACAGAAGCTCCATGAATGATCAGAGATTTCTGAAAAACTTTGCACCGATATGATGACTGAATAAACTAAATAACAGATTGATGACAATAAACAATTATTTTAGAGCTAATATGTCTAATTTTTCAATTATTAAGCAGCAAAAGGGGTTTTTGAATTGAAAATGTTGCTTATTTTGTCAATATAACATTTTAACAATATTTAACAATATTTGTTGTTTGAAGTGATGGAATAGGCAGATCTAAGTGTTTTGCGGGGGCCTGAAGTATTTGCTGATTTTAGATATTTGCAGCCGACTGTGGCTGATAACTCCCTCTAACACGCCTAAAGAGAAATACTTTTCTTCTCACTTCCTGTACAGAATCATACAGACGTGCATGAGGTCAAGGGAAGCGACCAAATACAAAGCGACGGACTGAAAGCTCTTGGTATGCTACATGCATCCCTGCTGCAGTCCTGGTTCTGGCTCTACATCCAGCTGCTGTCTCACCAGGCAGGTTTCTCCTGGATGGAAGAACAGCATGCAGGAAGACAAGGAGCCTGATTCTGAGCAGATGGGACATGCAAAGCAGATGTCCAGAGAGAGCCGAGGTGTGAAGAGGAACAAACAAACAGCTCTCATAGCACATGCATATTGAACATGTTGACAAAGACACACACACAAGGCTACCTGAGGCCTCTTTCCTCGGGCTGTCTGTAAAGCCGTACATCCACACTGCAGACAAAGAGAAGGAGGAGCAGAAGAAGAGAGAAAGAGGGAAAGAAATTATTTAGCGTCACAGCAAGACAGAAGCAACAGTCAGCAGAGATAAATCAGAGTTGGATGCAGAGTCGGGCTCAACTCATCAGGTGATGGACGAATGGATGAAGGGCATCTAACCACAATAACCCTCAGCTCCCATTTTCACACTGTTCCAACATGACCTTTCCAGCATCTCTTTCCACATTTCTCTCATCACTCCTGGAATGCCAGAGGAGGTCCGGTCTGACCAGCCACCCAATGTCTCCAAACAACAGGAGCCGCCAGCCAGGAAATTAAATTTCCTTCACCAGGAGCCACACAGAGGAGGTGGAGGAATGAGTTTGGTACAGATCAGGCAGAAATCAGGTTGTTCTGAGCGTCTGCCTGATGGTCATCTTTTCCTGAATGTTGATAGAAATGAATCACTGAAGTAAGGAGAAGAAATACAAGCTGGGTGAGATTTTATTGGAGTGTCAGTATTAAGGTTAAAGTTTTTGTATCTAAAAGAGTCCAAAGAGTGCAGATCAGGAAACTGCAATACCAACATTAGAGGTTAAAATAAGTAAATTGAAATCATGAAGTTGCGGATAAAAATTGACTAGATGATCCTGTTTCGGTAGAACAATGTGAGCTTCAGTCTGGATCTCAATGCATATGCATTGTTCAGAATGGAAATAGATCAACATAACCACAGACAAGACCTGATGTTCAAAAAAATCCCCTTAATTTCTACACATGTATTTGTGGATTAACCTATTCACAGATATTTTATGAAACTTATCTAAAATGTAATTTTAGATGTAATTTGGGAAGCAGAAACATTTAAGTGCAACGTGTCTTGACACAATACAGCCTGGCATCCAGGATGGAGGTTAGCAGCTGCCAAAGAGCCAGGATGGCTTCTGCAGCGCGTATGAATTCATGTTTAGGTACATTTGGCGTTTGGTGCGTAAGAGTTTTAGAGGAGGCTTCAGGTGTTTGTGGTCCACTTTACAATATATAAGTAATATGAAATTATTTCTTTGAAATGAGAACATTTTTATCATGTTATTTATGTTTTAAATCATATCTTACTGATATAATCGAGTCCTATTGATATCTTAGTTTCATTTGTCCAAAATCTTTGCAAAGATGTCATTTTGGCCATTGTTGTCGATTTGTCACATGCATGTTTTAAACTCTGCTGCGATATTTTCATAAGTAAGATTTCCTGTCTGAAAAGCAAGAAAAATAATAGTAAAAAAATACAATAACAAGCTGCACAAGGTTATCAAAAATAACAGACATATTTAGTTTTCTGGCTGCAAAAGTAAATAATAAATGAACAAGGGCGTTAAAAATCCTACGCCCACATTTAACAACATTTAAAAAGAATAAAATATATAGTTTTCATCCAGATGAGGATTATTGCAGGATTTGATCTGTACAGAATATATTTATTTATCATGTTTGTTATTATATGCATTTTTTTCAGACTTAAATTTAATAACAGTATGAATGTTTCTGTTTACTATAATCAAACTGAAAATTTTGTATCTTTGAGCTGTAGATTACCTTTCATTGAATGAAGGTAAATGAAATATATTTAAAAAATTCAAATGAATCCTGGATGAAGTTGCAGCAGAATCTGCTGGACCAGTAGCTCCTGTGTTGATGTGAGACAATGAAAGCCAAACTCATCGTCCTCCAGAGAGACAGAAACACGCTGATTCCAGGTCAGCAAGGGTCAAGTCTGGATCAGCAGCCGTTCCTTCAACACCTTCACCACAAACGCAGCAGGTTTGGCATTTGAGCTGCTGTCAGCCAGACTTTTAGAGTTTAGCCCAAAAAACCTCATATTCCACATGTCATCATAATATGATCTTCAAAATATTATAGTTTGTTTTGATGGTTGCTGAGCTGAAAAAGAGTTTTGTCAAAATGTGACAATATTTTGATAAACTGAATGATGTTCACTAAACAAAAGCCACTAAAAATGATCCCGCGTTCAAATTGTGTACCAACATTATGTTCATTTTTGTTAATTTTTATATAAAAAAAATCTTTTTTTTTATAATTTTACATGATTTTATTTTTTAACTTTGATGGATTTTTTCCCATTTTGTCCTGGGAAATAAACAAAAATATGATTCCAGCAGGAAACCTTCAAACATTAATGTCTTATGAAGCTGACTGTTGATAAGTTGTTATTCTGACTGTTTGATTGAAGCTTAATGATGATAAGACATGCATAAAGTGTTTTTAGCACAGGAAAAATGTATTATTAGCACATTTATTTAACACATCAGATACTTCAAATGTTTTGAGTTGAGTTTTTTGACTGAGTAGAACAGATTAGTAGAGGAGAAATGGGTGATGTGTTGTTTTCTGTCACTTTGAGGTTGAAAACTTAATCAGGTGTGTTTTGAAAATATTAATGATCTTTGCTGACCCAAATCATCAGTGTAGCTTAATTCAATTTTTCTTTCTGATGAATATCTTCACAGTTGTAATTTGATTTCTAAAAACATTATCATGTTTAAAACATCACTATATTTTTAGTCATTTTCTTCTCCGTTTTTTACCTGGAGAATTTTTGAGGTTGAATTGTTTCACAAATAGATTCATTTTTTCAAGGATTTGTCCAACCTTTGAAAATGTTTTCAAAATAATAACTGCAAACAAGTTCATTTTACGTCACTTTTTCATGTGTTTTTATGCAAAACTGTCAACAGTCCTTGCAGTTAATCCTGAGCTGTGCAGCTTCAGAGCGAAGCAGAAACAGAAGAGCGTCGTGACTTTAACAGAAATCCATCAGCTTCAATCCTCCTGCCACTGCTCATGGAAACTCAGTCAGGCTGATGCACGACACAAAGTGTTGCCACACAGATTGAGATGTACAGCAAACAGTTATCGATTTGCCAAAAGCAAACAAACAGAAGATAATCGCACAAGAAGGACACGGACAATGTCAAAGCGCTAACAGAAGCTGAGTATTGACACAAAGTTTATCAAGAAGTGAAGCAATTTATCTGCAACGAAAGTCAGAAGACGAATGACATTTGTGTACAAATGAGGAGGTGGAGAAGAGAGCGAAGGAAGGAGAAGCTGCAGTAGCTGCCAAACCATGAGGTCAAACCATGAAGGTAACAAATCCAAGAGGGAAACCAAAGCATCCCTGCCCCCGGCAACAGTTACCGGGGAAAAGGTGGGCAGAGGAAACCTTTAGCCTGCAGTAACTCTGGAGGAGCTGCAGACATATAATCAGTTGATAAATCTTTGAATTCCACAAATCTGTCTTTTTTTTATTGTTAGAAATTGTTTAAATAAAGCCACAAAATATCCAGTTTGCAGTTTCTCACAAGCGTCTCCTTTTTATAATATTTATAATATTTAGAATTTTAAAAATGTAAGTACTCCTAACTCCATAACCTTCATTTTAATTTAAAGAATTCAGATTTCATTCATTTATAACCTGATTTTTAACTAGCCTTGGCCTTTTCTGATGCTAACAGTTTGATCCGTTGGGTTGAAAAGTGCTGGATGAATGAAGTTGTGTAGCCATGATGGATGGTTCCAGGTCCAGGATGGGAATGTGGTGTGGATTTCCGCCACAGGCCGAGTTTCTACCCCGTCCTGACTGTGTCTCCTCCACAATGAGCCGCCTCGCACTTCCTCACCTCCTCCTCCAGTGAATTTCACTGGAACTCGCCTGAGTCTCCACTACGTAAACACACCAGCAACGTGGCGCTAAAGTCCCAACTTCACTGCTGTGTAAATCACTTCTGTGACCGAATAGCTTTTACTCCAGTTAAGAGCTCAGTGCTATGTTAAATAATAAAGGCTTTATGGGATCCTAATGGTAGGTGTGCATGTCGAAGGTTTGACAAGGATGATCCTGATGCCACAAGCAGCCACCCGACTCAGTTTAACACATCTGCCCCCCAGCCGTTTCTCCTACACACACCGAGAAACAAGGCCCTCCTTCCTGTTCTTCCTCAACACGACTGGCCGACCCGACGTCAGCCTGAAACTTTATCCGCCGTGCCACGTAAACAGCGTCGGGCCTGTCTGACAGCATCAACCCCCGTGGCGTCTGCAGCGCAGGCGGCAGATCTGACTCCCACATGGGGGACGACGGGCTCCGTCTGGACGCTGCAGAGGGAGACGGGACCCGGGTCTGACCCGGTGGGGAAAACACACAGCTGACATCTAGAGTCCATCATTTTAAATCAGCGTGAAACATTAATAATATCCAGTAATGGGTTAACTTTAGCTAATGCACCAATTTGTGCTTTTGCTAACTTTTTCGTAAACTTCTTTTGGCTAGCTCTTGTTTTAGTTGTTGTGTTCTTAGCAACATGTTTCTCTTTCACATCAAATAAAGGACAGCTGTATTTGTGACATAAACAGTGGTGGGCACATTTCCACTAATGCACTAATAGTCTTTCAAGAACAGATTATGTGAATTGAGGTTAGTGCTTTAGTATTAGCTTGTAGTAAACACTGTGTTGGTGTAGCATTTAGCGTTAGCAGAACTGATGTTTATGATTAGGCATTTCGGGTTAGCTTAACTATCCTTTTAGTTAAATATTCAACTTGTCTGTTTTGAACAGATTTAGTCATCTGATAACTTGGAGCTTTATCAGGGTATGGGAATATTTTCATGGCACAAATTGGGACTCACAGCATCAACATCGCAGCCAAACTGGATATTGTTACTGACCATGATGGTCATGTAGGTTAGAGGATTGTTTCTGAATCTTCTGTATGCTGCAAAAAATAAGACAAGAAGTGGGTCCCACCCAGTGTCAGTGAGCTGTACCTAATAAAGTGGCTAGTAGATGACTCTTCCTCCTCTTATTCAAGAAGGCCATGTTTTAGTCTAATGAAACATTTCTGACTACAGTCATTTCATAAGAGGATAAAATCTAAATCAACAAGTTGCAGCTTTCAACCAGTCACATCATAAAACCCTGATGGCACCTAAAATATCAAAGTTCTTTAAAGCAAACAACATGAGGAAGTTCGAGTCATTTATTAGTCATTTATTAAACACTAACTATATCCCGAGTTAGCTAATCAATAATTTTATAATCTGCTCTTTTAAAAGCAGACATCCAAAACACATTTACTGTAATCGTCCACCAGACGTCCAGAAGCTTTTGTTAAGCAGCTGCTTTCTGGCTAATACTCTTTAAGAGCCATGACATTGTTAAGAGGCCTAATGTGCAAAAGATCCTTCAGAGGCGACTGGATGAATGGGGATAAATGGTCCTTCAGTCAAACAACAAGGCTGTTTTTCTTGTTTTGGCTTTTGTGGCTTAATGCAAACATGACAGCGATAATGGTGGAAAATCACAGTGAGTTGTCCCAGAGCTGAAGACTTTGGTAAAAATGCAGATCTGGGTCAGCCGTCTGTAAATTCAACCACAGAGCTGCTAAAACACTGAATTATCAAATAAAAGGCTGTGAGCTGAACTCCAGCAGAAAGAGAACAAACTGTTTCTCCCAAGATCCAAATCCAAGAGTAATGCTTCCTCACAACAGAACAGAACCAAACACGTCCCAAACCACACCCTGTATGGAGGCCCAAAAGTGCCTCAATTCAATAAAAAATAATCACTTAAATGTGTCAAAGCTTATTGAAATAAATACATTCATAATATGTAACTGAACATATATTTAAACAGTATTAAATATATTTGTTAAAATAAAGTCATTCAACTTTTAAAAACGACAAAAACAATTGTATACAATGTAGAAATTTGAAATGCAGTTTGAATTTCCAAACTAATTATGTATTTATTACATTTTTAACACATTTTATTAATCATGGATAAAGCAATTTAGCTATGACACATGCAAGCAATGTTTATGTCTTTATTATGTTGTTTTTAACACGTTTGGCACTCAATAACCCTTCACTATAAAATCTTGGACCAGAAGGGACTGGCAGCGTTATGGACCCAGCCCACACCAGAACCGGCAGCCAGTCAGCGTCCCGCAGTGGGACAGTAAATAAACCACAGACTGACACGGACTGACAGCTCACACGTCATGCAGCACCACGATCCTCCAGGAGCAAAACAACAAAGCAGAGAAAAACATCAGGTTTGGTTGAGAAAAGCAGGTGACTTACCCGATTTGCGCTTGGATCCATAGTCCCTGAGGGAGAAGCAACACAGGAGGGACATGGTTAGTGACGGCGGACGCTACTGTCCCAAACAAAACATTCAGTCAACACACGTGCATCCTGGCGCTGCGGCTGGGCTGCAGTGCGCTGTGCAGTGCATGTGTTTGAAGGAGAAAAAGGGAGTCGAGGAGGGAGGGATGACTTTGGCCAGCTGCCTGTACGCTCCGCAACAGACACAAATAAGTCATGTGACTCTAAAGCAGCAGCATCTCCATCCCCTTCCTCCCTCTGCTCCCCCTGCGTCCTGTTAGAGGGGAAGACGACCAACCTCTCCCCACATTGGAAGGAGGGAGGATCAGCTTAAGATGCTTTGCTTAATGGCCTGTAATGGGATTATGGCACAAGTCTAAGCTATAGATCAGAGGCTGACGCAGAGCCGATGTACGTGAGGCTCGTCAAGAGCAACGCAGGCGGTGGGAGAGAAGAAGATGGAAAAATTGAGGGTTTGGATGAGGACACGAGATAGTATTTGTAGAAATAGAAATAGAGGAATGACAATCTGTCAAGCACTGCTCAGTAGATTGAGCCTGTTGTTTCTGTTAAACCTGCCAATGTCACCTCTGCTGCAGTATCTGGGAGCTCAGTAAACACCAGCAGAACGGATGCAGCTGCAGCAGCAAAGTTTTTCACCTTCAAACAGAAAAACTAGACTTTTATCAGGGATTCACAACTTACCGGCCGAAGTTATTCATTTCAACATATTGGTGTCTATAACTGGGCTCATATAAACTATGTTTATTTCCATCTTGTTACGGGGTGTGTATGTGTTTCTGGTGTGGCCATGTGGTGTTTGTTTGGTCCTGTGACCTTCATAATCATGACATGCAGAAAAACTTTAGTTAAGCATTTCTGCACTACACACCCTGTAACGAGATAGAAATAAACTGTTTATATCAGCCCATTGATAGACACCAATATGTTGGAATGAATAACTTCGGCCGGTAAGTTAAGCATGTCTGCTTAACTAAAGCCGAAAAGCAACGTAGGCAGCACAGTGGCCCCATATAACACAGGTAATCTGCCATAACAGCAATAATGTCAGATATTGTTGGGGGGAAACCTCTGCAAATGTGGAGTCAATTTTTTGTTGTTTTGTAAACTTTCAGTTGAATAAAGTTTATCTGTGTGAAAGATTTGTTCATCAACTGTTAAGAATTTTTCAAGCAGGTAGATATTTACCGTATTTTCCACACTATAAGGCTCACCTAAAAACCTTCAATTTCCTGAAAAGCCGACAGTGTGCCTTATAATCTGGTGCTGATTATATATATGGACCAATATTGAGCCACAACAGGTCTAGCAGCTACAGCAAGCAGCTGCCGACTTCATTTTCACGCGTAGAAGAAGAAGTGAGCGGTGCATGCTGGGATAGTCGTCAGAACGCTGGTTTGTTAATAAAGTTTGACTGACCCATCTACCTACCTACCTGATAATCAGGTCATCTGCAGGTCATTTAGCATCACATTCTCCACCAATATGGAGAAACAAAAACAAAAAAATATGTTTTTGTTTTGCAATGCTTTTAAGCTATTATGGTATAAAAAAAACAAAGCAGAGAATTTAAAACTATTTGCGGTGAACGTTTACAACAGACACGGACTGAAAAAAGTTTGACTCTTGTCAACAAAGGTGTAAAAACCGTATTTATTTAAATTAATTAAATAAATTAATATGGGTACGCAAATTTGAGCAGGCATGTTTCTGGGCATAACACCGGCCCAGAAGGTTCTCCTCGCTGACCGGAGTCGGACACTTTTCTTGACATTCTTCATGTCAACAAAGTGGCTTTAGACATTCATCAGGGAGCTTTGACTAGGTTACCAAGGGACCAGCAGCACCTAAACAGTTAAACCGGGGGGGAGATGGAGGCTGCGGTGGTTGGTCTGTTACCCAGAAAGCAGTTGGGCAAAATATCGCAACACCAACACCATGAGTTAAACAATGACTGGGGGAGCCACTATATAAAGGACTCGGGACCATTTCTTAATTATTGACCATCCACATTTGTAGAGAACGGAACAAATCGCGTCACGTATAAGTGGGCAGCAACCCAAACTGTAGCATCTATTCTATGCGCCTTATATATGAAAAAGGTTTTAAAATAGGCCATTTATTGAAGGTGCACCTTATACTGCAGAAAATCCGATATATTCATACTCTTATTTTGAAGGGGATGAAGACTGATGACGCAGCGGTTCCATTTCCTCCCCTCACGTTCTCAGAGTTGAAACTAGAGCTACATTAGATAATATGCTGACACGGTTTGCATTAAACTCACTTACAACTGGACAAACTGAGATGACAAACTGTCTAATTTAAATTAAACTCTGAATGACCGACATTAAACTGAGTAATTAGATGTATCAGATGGAGCCGGCTGAGTTGGCATGAGCAGCCGGTAAGGAAGCCATGGACAGTGGCTAAAGGTTAAAACACTTCAGTGTTCCTTTTAGAAGAGACTGGTGGTACCCAGAAAGTCGGCCCTGGATAAGTGGTAAAATAAAAGGATGCACACCATAAATGGATGGAAGCCATCTGTGGTCAGCCAAAAGTCAGCAAGCAAGTCTGGCCTTTTTCCTCCTATCTACCAAAGTGGATCTCTCTAATTGAAGCAGCTCTGTTCACGGCTCATCTGAATAATTAGGGCCCTAATCTTGTCAGGTATGAAGATGAGTAAATTGAGCTGAGAGATTTCTGCAGCAGAGGGTAACCGGACAGAAACTGTTTCCCTGCGGTGCAGTTGGTGGGAAAGCTAATGACCTCTCACTGTGGGAGGTTAATGAATCCCTCCTCTCGAGTGTCTCTGTGACTCGACTGACTGATAAACACACACATTGTCACAGATACAGGTAGGTTAGGAGATCAGTCAGCTCTGTGTCTGGTGTTGGCCGCTGCAGACACAGATTCATGGTGTCACTTCGCTCTCGATCCCTTGTGATCTGATGCATCCGTCTCTCTGTGACTGGCTTCAACAGATGAATGAAGCCTTTATCTCGATCTCTTTATACCAAGAACTCTGTGTACTGGCAACCAGAATATGCTTCACTGTCACTGAAGAGGGACAAGGCATAACTTCACCTTACACATCCAACCCATGTCACATCAGGCTGGACAGTAAAACAACAGGAATGATATTACTTTCTTCTAGTGGGTGAAGACTTAAAGTAGTAGAACAATAAGCTGGAATCTGATGCTTCTGGATCTGGGTGGAAAATATGCCTTGGAAAGTCTGTCAGAGTAGGCAGAACGTCTGCCAGGATGGCTGCTCTTTTCACCCAACCTGCCACAATTTATTACAAATTCAGATTGTTTCAGGTTTAAGGACTATATCAGAGATCCAGGGAATGTAACAAAACTTTCTGTTCATCCAGTACAACCCTTTCTTCAGAACTCAGAGTGTTAAACTCGAGTACATTATGCGCTGTTTATATGGTCGCATTACAAAAAGACAGTCCTTTCTTTTTCATTTTCACATTAAATCAGACTTAACTTTTCCTGCTTTAGGTTAAGCAAGACCTAAAACACCAAAGTGTTGACTTTGTTCTGCACTTGGTATCGAATTTGGTGGGATTCTGAGAGTCTCTGTCCGTTTCTCTCCCAACCTTTAACCTTCTGGCTGATAGTGTCAATATTTCAATACCATCGTCTTTCCTCATTATTATGTCTCTTTATGTAGTGCACCAGTCCCTCCTGCAGCAAATCAGCCAAACAAATTACCAAAACCTCTGTCATCCAACTCTATATAGGGACACACTGCCGCAGATGTATGTGGCGTTGTTGTCCTTCATTTATATGATAGAGGCTAAAAGCATCTGTAGGGGAAGGAGAAGCAAAACAGAGGAGGGAGGATGAAAAGCGAGAGGAGAAACAGATTGTCCAGAGTTTAGCCAGTGACCCACATCCTTGAGGCTGAAATCCAACTCCTCCCAGGGGGCTGAGTTACCAGCTCCGACTGCCAGCGATTCCAGCATCTTCTACAGGTTTGAGAAGGAGGAAGCATGAGGTGCAGCACAGAAAGGACTGATGAGAAGAAGGAGAATGGAGCCTCAAAGACACGTTGGCAGACAGTAAATACTTCATTCTGGGAACCAAAATGTTTGTTGAGAAATAATTGAAAGTGATGAGGCAAAAGATAAGCTAAAAGGGCTGGGTGATTTCATCTGTTTTGGTTTTCTATGATAATTATTATTATTATTATAAGTTTATACGCTTTTTTAATACTGGCCAAAATAGCAGGACCAAAACGTCACTGAAATTTGACAGAGGATCCCCAGAGATTGGAGTAGAGATTGGCAGATGGAGAAAAAAAAAACATACGTTTTGTACTCAGATCTCCAGAGACCTGCAGCTCGACTGTAGATTAATACAATTCAGCACAACAAAGGAAAAAATATACACCAGCAGTCAAATAACAAACCATGAATGTGTTTTATACTAATAGATAAAAAAGACAGATAGGTATCCTGAGTATTAAGATATTTCTCAGTTCCAATTTGATTTTCTTTTCAAACTCGTCCAACTTCCCGCTATTGTTCCATCGATAGTCTTTAAATGACCTCTGAACCCTCAATCCAATGTCACCGAGGTCAGTAGTTAAAATAGTGCAGAATGAAATAGTGCATTTATTTCTAAGTATTGAATAAAACTCAATGACTTGCAGTTTATTTTACATGAACAGATGAGATGTTGGTGACGTTTCCATATTTCTCCCTCAGTTGCTTTAAAATCCACTGTGTTTGGCCATGAGAAGCTTTTAGTGGCAAAAATTTAGGCTAAAAAAAATAGAAACACCTGGGAATGTTGGTGTGAAGTTAAATGTACTTGGATTCATTCAGAAAGTATTTAGTTACATACTTCTATGTGTGATGGATTATTGTCATTTTACAAACCATGGTTCTTCAAACAACAATCTGTGAATAGTTAAAAGTTGGTGCCTCTTCTAAAACTGTTAAAATACCAAATATTCATTAATATTCACAATAAAAACATGTTATCTCTACCACAGAAACCCCTTATATCTACTTTAAGGGGTTCAACCAATCAGGAGAAAGGAAACTGTATGGCGCTTTGGGATTGGCTGCTTTGCTAACTCTAATCAATAGCATGTCAAGTAGCATTGTGTGGAGATCCTTCAGCTTCCAAAGCTGCTTTTTCCTTTGCATATTTTAGACATGCTCCATAAAGTCTATTAACCTGGAGGTGGATTTCCATGAAACAATGAGTCACATTCCACAGAAAAAGCTCTGTAAGCTGACATGTTTGACTGAAAAATTACGATTTGGCATTTTTCATGAATGTCTGCTGCTAGAAGTGTCTATTAAAAAGGTGGTGTTCCTCTCTACTGTCGCCTTGTGCTTCTTCAGGTGACGCGGTTGTAGCAAACCCTGCTGCTTTCATTTAATCTACTGTTGTACCTACAGACTTTAAACATCAGGAGTTTCAAATAATCTTCTTTTCCCACTCAAACCACAGAGTAACAGGATCAATCAGCTGCCTTTTAAATCAACCATCATTACCATTTCATTAGTCTTCATTTACCTGTGTGATTTATACACTTTGTATGGCTCGTGAAATTAGTCTGGGAAAGTAATGGATTTTATGCTGATGAAAACAGCTGATCAATGTTTATCAGCATAAACTGCTGTGATTGAATGCCGCCTCATTAGCAGCCTTGTGAAAAACAAATACTTCCTGATTATCGCCTTAACCTCCCTTCTGTTTCCGCTCAGATCCAGCGTCAGCCCCAAGTCTGGTCACGTCTCTGTCTAATCTCCCCAGCAGCCCCACCTTACCGGTCCGGACCTTTTTCTCCTCAGGAAGAACTTCACTCAGTAAATGTGACAGCTGTGGTCCATGTCTGGTTATGTTTATGTGACTGCAGCTGTAGTCCAGGCCTTGTGAATCTCCTCCAAACTGTTGCTTGTTCACCTCTTTTCCTTCCACTCAACTTTACAGCTGGAATCGATGTTTATGAATGTTAAACAAAGGCTCTAGGCTTTTTGTGTCTGTGAATGTGTGTGTAGGCATTACTGATAGCTTGGACCTAACAACACATTTCCCAATTAAAAATCCTTTTGTATTTGTTACCAGTCTGCAGTGAACATGCAGGTTATAATAAGCTTTTCTTCTGTCTGCATCACAAAATGACCCACAGCTTCACAAACACATTACCACCTACTTATTCCTGATTAACCCCCAAACACTCGCCTGCCCTCCCCCACATCACCGGGGGTCAACCTTCTGCTTGAAACATCGCCTCCAAGGAACTGGAAAGCTGACCAATCACACGAGTTCATGACTTATCTCTGCAATAATCTGATTGTCATGCAGCCTCCTCCGGTCTCCTGCAGGCTCAAACCAAGGTCAGGCTCTATTGTTGCTCATGCAGGGGCTGTGAGGGGGCGCAGTGACGGATAGCATCTCTACAGCCAAGATGCACATATTAATAAGGAATCTGGAGAGGACAGATCAGCCCCTCTAGGTCCATTTTTTATGAACAGAGACAAATAAAACAACATTTGATAAATGATAATGATGTAAAGAACAGAAGAAGATGCTAAAAAAGGAAGAAAAAGAGGTGGAATGGGGGGCAGAGGAGTCCAGGAAGAAATGGATACAGCAGGAGAGAATTTCAATGCAGTGGAAATTTATCCTAGTAAGATGTGATGATGGGAGGCGTTTGATCAGGAGCAGAGAGGAGCAGGACCAGCAGCAGAACTGGGAAAGCAGCTTCATCTGTCTGGACTGTGAAGTACGCCACCATGTGGACATATGTTGTACTGCGGATTAGCCTGAAAGCAATAACACAGATGTCTGGGAACCCCTGATTCTCACAAAAAAGCAACCAAAAATATACATTTCATTATCATTTTCATCCAAATCCAAACAAACAGACACAGAAGAGAAATATGTCATTCTTAAAGAGCCACAATGGCTAAACTCAAAAAATCAAACATCTCCTCTGGCTTTAACTTGACACCACCTGAAAACCCGACTACATACAATAATAAAGTAAAGACGGGATAAATATGACAAACAATAAAATCTAAAGATCCTTTTTCTATCCTTGTTTTTCCATTTACAGCTTCCTGACACAAGATTTCAACATGTTGAGATTTTCTAAATGTTTTGCATTTATAAAGAAATCACTGCTGCTGTTGCACAAAAACTGAAACAAAAATGTTTCATTCTAGTCATAATAGAAGGATCTTCAACGTCCCAATGTCCCAAACATCATGCTTTGAAATGCCAAAAAAAGAGCAACAATTTCTGCATCATATTTTTGTTTACTTACACATCAAAAGCAATAAGATGAGCAGAATTTGGATCTGGATGTTTTCAGAAAGGATCCTTGGCTTTAAAGAGCAAACAGCTGATTGCATCAGAGTGACATCACCAACACAAGTCCTAATGCTCCCCAACACGTGCAGTACCGCCTTCAGCAGACAGGGGTCGACAATGCACGAAAAGAAAGAGGCTGTTTCCCTTTTCATTTTGATCACTGAAAACGTGGGTAAAAATAAATAAATAAAAGATTCTCAAATTAGAGCAAAGTTCCATCAGCAGATCCATAAACATTTCTGACTCTCCAGTTTAAGAGAAATCAGGAAGTCATCCTGACCCCTGACCCGCTGTTCTTGACCTCCTGGTGTCCCTGGAGGACCCCGTCCCTCTTCCTTCCTTCCTCATTTAACAGGAAGTGATAAAGCGCACCTCACCCCGTCACCGCTGGATCCATCCAGTGTGCATCACAGGGAGCAGCAGTGAGTCAGACTGGGTGAATGAATGAGTGCATCCAGAGCGGAGGCTGGGCTGGAAGAGGTGAAACTGCCAAAACAGTCAACAGGCAGAATCAACTCTGTTTGTTAAAATAGAAACCTGCCTTGAGTTTGAGCGTTTCCAAATGTGGCTGGAAGAAAAACAAATCAATGAAAACTCACTCACACAAAAAATAATAACATAAAAAACAGGATGTCTGAGAGGCTGCACGCTCAGCTGGCCGCTCCTCCTCACTCTGACATGCTTTAAGTGTTAAACCGACTGAAGACGGTGCTGTTCGCCGCTCATCGGGTCTCCAATGAGCGCCACCGATCCTAAGAGCTCATCCATTAAGGTTGAGAGCCTGTCGCCTCTTTCCGAGCAGAACAGAAGAAAGACGGGAGGATGGAAGGTGTAGGGCAGACCAAACACGACTCATCGGTTCTGTTTCCTCCAGAAACACGTGGACTGGGCCACAGCAGAACTGGTTCTGCCTGGGAACCAACCTTTAGCTCCACTTTCAGCCAGAGATACAAACAGAGAGTCCTATGATGCAGGTCAAAACAGTGAACTCTGATGCAGTTTGAATGCATATGTGAACACCAAGCGGACCGCAGACCGCTCCAAAAGCAGGTAGTGGACTACAGCGCAGGGCATTCTGGGTAAATAAAACCAGAACAAACGCAAGAGGCTAATGCTTGCAGGAGAAATATCTATTTGTCTTCTGACAGACAAAAGAGAAATCTTACAACCGCTAAAATCTGACGCTGCTCCATTTTTGCTTACATATTGTGAATAAGGAAGTTGTGCTCAGTTTCTTCTTCTGAGGTTTTGTTTCCTGCAGTAATTTTTGATGCAGCGCCCCCACAGGCAGGGAGGGAAATAGGTTCTTCAGTTAGTTTGGATCATTTGACAGTTCAGTGTGAAAGAGAACTGCAGCAGCTGAAAACATAACAAATATTACAATTTTGGTACCAGATTGAATTCGCTTGTCCTCGGGGATCATCACACATGCTGGATCCAGGACGATCCAGCATGTTGAACATTATGCATTTTAGACCCAACGTCTTTTTGAGTGGACTAGATCACCCTGAGCACAGCAACCAGGGAAAGAATATCTGCCAGGATTATCTTAAGATCACAGCATCTGTACGATTGCCAGAGGGGGAAAATCAGGACAAAAATCAGCATGAAGATCTGATGCCATGTGAACCAGGCAGCCGTGTTTTTAACATTAGGATCTTATTTTCCCCCAGCTGTTGTATTTTCTGGTTCGTTTAATTTTATCTTTCCACTGAAACGGTGATGTTTAAGTTTGATGACCAAAAAGTCTTGAGATCTAATCAACACGATGATAAAATATCACAAACACACGCACACACACACACACACACACACTCACACACACACACACACATGCACGCAGACACACACACACCATGATGGATTAATAATAATGCTAAACTGTCCATCCATCTCCACGTCTCTTCTTACCGCAACACAAACACACTGTCAGACACACTCAGGACTTTAAATCATCTGATGATCTCATCCCAAACGCCCCCGTCCCTCTTGCTTTTCATCCCTCCATCTTTTCATCCCTCCATCTTTTCATCCCTCTGTCCTCGGATACATTTTCATTTAGAAGATGCACTGAGGTGAAAGAACCAAAGAGTCACATCCACTTTACTCCTCACAGCTTTGGGTTATGGCATCTAACACACCATTAACTGAGCAGAGTGTGTTCTTCAGCCACACTGAGTGTTTTTTCTTATATTGAGGAAAGATGAGAGAAACCAGAGGAGATTCTGAATCGATTTTTGTCAGAACGGCAGCTCTCCGTCAGGCCTGACTGCTGCAAACAGTTACATTCAACTCTTATTGGTGAAGAACTTTTAATCTATTTTCTTCTGTTTCCCTCTTTATTAAATTTGTCACATGGTTTTCTGTCTGTGTAAAGAAAAGTCAGGTGAGAATTACTCCTTAAAGTCTGAGTTTGTGAATGTGTGTTTGAATTAGGGATTGGGTTCACAGCTGGAGATGAAAAATCTGCACAGGGATTAAAAATGTTTCTGTAGCTCTTGAAGAGCTGAAACATGGAGCTCAGTGAGTCATTGGTTCAGATTTTGCCTCCAGTTCTAGATTAGCAGCTGGCAATGCAAGGAAAAACTAATGGATGGAAAAAATGTAATACAGTCTTGAGTCAGCTAATGTTTTATTGTAGTTTGCTTTCAGGAAGGCAGATTTTCTTTTAATCTTTTAAAGTGGTTTCAATCAGTGGTTTAAGGTTTTCTGAAGGTATTCAGAGTTTCTCTTTGTAACTATTCCTGTTGTAGCTGAGCATTGCTGCATGTGGTGAGCGTGTTTCAATAAAACCAGTGAAAAGTAGGGGATAATAAGCAGAGTCAAACAGCAGCAGCAGGCAGAAAGTACCAGAAGGTTCTGTTCCTAAACGGAAAAGAGTCCAGAACAGACCAGACCAGACCAGACCAGAGATGGACCCGAAACTCTCACCATGACCTACATTCTCCACAGTCACCTGAAAAACTATCACCAGTTCTGGAGATAATCTGTGTTTGTCGACACAATGCCCAGGCAAAAATAATTATCATTAAATACTGATGTGGATTCGTTATTACTAGTTATTACTCCCTGCCAAGCACAATGGTGGAGGCTTTTACTTTGGAAACGTTTAGAGCACTTAGAGTCCCCTAAATATATTTTTGTGGATAAATTCTGAAGTGATAATTTACTTTACTATTTAAGTTTTAGTTATCGTCAGACATTTATATTCAAACTCTTATTTTGAAGGTGGTGAAGACTGGCTGCACAATGTTTCCTCTCCTCATGTTCTCTTGTTTTTCCCCCAATAACTTTATTTCAAAGAATAAACATACAGAAAGAAAAATAAAAGGCAGATAGACACAATTTAAACAAATATAATATGTAAGGGTCAAATAAATTAAATTAAATTGGTGTTTAAGGGTTGTAGTCTTACCAGAACAGATATAATTTGAATTTAAGCTAGAGCATTAGCATTAGCTTCTGCTAGCCTAGCATGTTAGCTGAACTCAGTTATAATTAGTGCTTTAGGGTTAGCACAACCAACTTTTAAGTAAGTGGTGCCAATCACTGATCCATATATATATTGGAATATCTTCTGTTTAGGCCTGTCGCGATAAACGACAAATCGATTAACCGTGTGATAAAAAACTTATCACGATGGTAATTTTAATTATCGCGATAAGTGCGATAAATGCGCCGTTTCAGCTGTTTGGGATTCCCCTAGGTAATTTCCCAAAGTAAATTAGAATTTCTACTAAATTCTAATTTACTAATATGACTTGTGTAAGAAAATCCAACAGAAGCATTTATTTCCCCTTACTGGATGCAACAAAAGAGTTAAATATATCACCCATAGGCAGTGATGATGTTCCTCTTTTGAAGCTTCATTAATGCTAAACTATTCACTGATGTTAATACAGATGAAATAAAAGAAGGAACGGTATGTATTTACTGAAAAAAGAAGAAAAACAAACATCAAATAGAGGCATTGAGAGAGGTGAGACGAAACGCTGCGCAAATGCTGGGAGATGGTATTTGTTTCAGCAAAGGTGTTTATAACCTTGAACCGTCTCACCAATTAGACATACTCGAATTTATGAGGTCGAGATGGATTCAGACAATTAGAAGCAGAGGAGTGGAGAGATGATCTAGTGCAGGAGAAGCACTGACAGAGAGGGTCACACGAAGAGGCAGAGGAGGAGAAACACAGAAGAAAGTAATTAAAATACGAGAGGAGTCTAGGTAGAGCTCTGGGTTGGATCGCCTCGGGTGCATCCATCTCGGCGCAGACAGAAACACATTACAAATGAAGGGTGCGAAGCCGGCGTTTCGGGATCGGAGGGGAGAGCGTGTTCTCTAATTAACAACTACCCAACGGGGCTGCAAAACAAGCCAGTCTCCTCCTCCCATTCTTGCATCCATCAACTTCCCTCTCTTTATAATCTGGAGTAAAACTTTAACGCACAAACTCCGTGAGAAGGAGCTGATCTGGGAATAGATATGAAGGCAGGAATAGATAGAGAGGTAATGAGCTCACAGCAGTCCAGAGGAGATCTTCGTTACATGGCCGTTCAGGGTAACATGGTGAGTTTATGAGAAACACATCATCATTATGTTTGGCTGTGTATGTGCAACACTCACTCTACTGGGGGGTTGATGTCCTCAGCTTTCGTCTCGAAGAAGTGCAGCACCTCCTCGCTCTGAGAGATGTGAGGAGGAAGTCTCACCAGAGCCTGAAAATGGAAAGACAGAGGAAAACATGAAGTCTAGTAGAGAGAAACATGAAGTTTAGTAGAGAGAAACATGAAGGCCAGGAGAGAGAAACATGAAGGCCAGGAGAGAGAAACATGAAGGCCAGCAGAGGAAAACTTGACGCAGCTGAGAGGCGACTGTTAGGATCACATGTGTGAAAGATCCAGGATTAACCAGCTTTTGTCTCCTAACCCAAAAACAACAACATTCTGGGCAGTTTATTCAGTTAGGTTGGGATAGTGTCCATTCCCACCAGCCCAGTTTGGTCCACTTTAATCAAATTCTAGTTTGTTTACCTAGACGGTCCGGTTCGGTTGGGGAAGTGTGAATGTACAATCAGACTGAAGCGGACCAAAAAAGTGAACTCTGGTCCAGCTACAAAAATAAGCCTTGGTTAGACTAAAGTCAATTCTGGTTCCCTCCAGAAGCAGAAATACTGAATTGCATTCTGGGAAAATACAACCAAAACCAAAGGGCACGTGTAGCACTAGAGGGAGAAATGACTGGTGGTCTTTAACCACCAGACATTTGGTGTAGCGCCACCACAGGCAAAAGGGGGAACAGGTTGCTCAAAGGGTTTCTTTTTGACCTGTTTTTAAGGACATTTAAGTCATTTATGTGTAAAATTTACTAAAAAGGGCGGAGCACAAATCCCTGAGTTGACTCTGGGGATGTGGATGTTTCCAGGATGGGGCACCATTCAGCTTTACTCCCAGCATCCTAAAATCCATTTTACCGAGAATAAAACGGTGCAGGAGTTTCTATTAAAAATAGAAGTGAAAAAATCGGCATCACTTGATAATCCAAAAGGTGTAAAAATATTTGCATGAAGGATTATTTTTCACATTTTAGATGGAAATTCCAGCAAGCAAAATGGGAAAACCAGCTGAAGGAGTAAACTGAGCTGCAAACCCCTGTAATGCAGGATTTATTTGACTGAACCTGCCGACTTTTGACCAGCATAGATTTGTGATATAGATCAGTGAACTGCTGCCTCAGAGTGTCTTCAAAGACAGAGCTCAACCCCAGTCAAAGAGGATCATGTGTCTGTTATCCATCTATATTTAATCAGCCGACCGGCTGCAAGCAGAGCTGAAGCCGCCAAACGAGGAGCCGGAGCGTGAAGATGAAACAGAACGGGCCTTTAATTTAAATAGCTGAAATCGTCATCTGAACTACCTTCATATTTCATTCATCTCCTCTAATACTATAGAAGAAGTGTTTTGATGGTGATTGAAGAGGCGGCATCATGCTGAGCATCCACAGCTGCCTGGACCCCAGCATCCCGTATTCTCCAGAGCAAAGCCTTTGAAAACACTGGGTAATTACTCTTCCTCTCTGTTGTTTGTGCCTCACGAACAGGACGCAGGAAGTAAACAGTGTGGCACGCTTTGCAGCGCTGCATGAAAGGAAAGCCTGCTGCAGGATAAATTACTCCGCTGCGGGTTATTTGGGTAAGAAAGAGTCCGTCTACGAGTGGATCTGCTTTTGTTTCTTTGCTCCCAATTAATGAGCTGATACTCTGGCTAACCTTCGCTAATGCAGGCCAACAATACAACCTCCTAATTGTGTGTGGAAAAAAAGCCGCTGTATTGCAGCCATTTCCCTCTGATAGTGTGGAGTTGTGCCAAGAGGAAGGAAGGGAGGAGAGGAAGGTGCAAAGCAGGAAAAGATCATAACCCTGCACACATGAAATAAAACGTATCTAATAAGACTGTGAACAGGAAGTGACAATCAAGTCTGTCTTGAAGTGTGTAATTACAAACAGGTAGTTCTTTGAAGTTGTGTATTTTTATTGGAAGGAAGTCTTGAAGGCTCAGAACTTCCTCTGCAAACAGCTGGAGTTTGATAAACTGAAGGTTCGACTGGTGGAACGATCAGGTCCGTCCTGCAGCTTCAGAACCACCTGATCCAGGATCGGACTGGGCCAGCAGCCTGATTCATACTGGAGGTGCTCAGAGATAAATCCACTCTGAATTCCCTAATTTTGGGAGATCACGATCGACCAACATGTAAAAACCGATCCTGTCTGAAAATCAGTCACTGTTATAACTAGGGCTGTATAATAATATCGATATCACGATATATATTGATATTTTCTTTCCTAGAAAAAAAAATCGATATTCATCTGCAAGTATCGTAACATCCAACTGTTACCTTGTTCCCTCACTGCTTGCTTCACCAGGTCATCAGGCTTAGAGTGATTCCTTCAGATGTTCAGGTTAAAAAGGT
>CAEGAF010167718.1:0-15926 GCA_903067075.1 Micropoecilia bifurca | reverse complement strand
AGCTAAGCTCCACCGTTAGCCTCCATGTTTACTTCCTCAAACTCTGAGCTCTTCTTCTTCTTATGGCGGTTGGCAGAACACTGAGAACGCTGACGCTATAGCGCCCTCTACTGCGCATGCGGGACACTTTCAGGTCATTTACACTGCAGAACACATACAGGTCCATTTACTGGCAGTGTGAACGGCCCGGCAAATAAAAACCTGAATTGCCAAAAAAATCGGAATTGGGTCACTTCAGGCTGCAGTGTGAACGAACCCTGCATATTAGTTTATGATTCATTGGAGGTTGTTCCACATAGGTGCAGACAATAACTACGTAAGCAGCTTTATTAACAGATAACTGAATATTAAAACTGTTGTTAAAGACAACATACAGGATATCAATATGGCAGTTATGTTGTAAGGTTACAGACACCTGCAAGGCTTGATGAGGCAGAGACTGATGCACTGTGCTTCTCTGAGCTCAGGCTTTGTTATTCAGTTCTCAGTTCGGGGAAGTAAAATAAAAAATCTATGAAAAATCAAAGTTAAATTTTATTAAATGCATGACAACCAATAAGTCTCACTACTTTTGGCCTTTGAATACAATAACCAACAGTATGTACTGTGGTATCCAAAGTCGGTCCTCGAGATCCGGCATCCTGCATGTTCTAGTTCTCCCCTGGTTAAACACACCTGGATTAAATGATTAGAAGGCATAAGAAAAACATTGACATTCTGAAAAGGTTGGTACCACCAGGGAGGGAACTAACATATTCAGGACCTTGACGACTGACTTTGGACACCACTGACTTAGATGGTTTGACTATAATAAGTCATAAAAAGGTTAGGGACATGGAGACTTTAAAACAACAACAACAACAAAAACAAGAACTAAAAGGAGAAAGATGATCCGCAGATGCAATCTCTGAATGGAAAAGCTGAAAGAAGATGGGGAATCATAACAATACTGAAAAGTTCAAGTGATAAAACAATCTTATTTGGCTAACCTTTTAAATTTGGCTAATTTGACACACAGGCGTAGCGCATCTGCTGCACTTGATTATGACCCAATTACTCAGTATTCTGAAGGTTCTTCCTGTTTAACCCTCAGACATTTAATTTGTTGTGCTCCTAACTGATGAAGCGAGAGAGAACACCACTGTGAGATCCAAACAGCTGTCTGAGGCTTCGACACAGAATTGTGGCAGCTTATGCGTCTGGTAAAGGATTTTAAAACGTCTTGGAAGAATTGGAAGTCAATCAGTTTAGTTAACTACATTTTAACAATAAGCAGCATTGTTACAATCGAAAGGCCGATTGAAAATAGCAACTTGTGGGATAATTTACTGTTGTTCTTTTCTTGTTGAAATCTTTGTCAAAAATGGTTTAGTTAAAAAAAATAATCAGGACTTGGTGTTTTGTAATGTTTCTTCTCATTGCTATAGGACAGTGGTTCTTGACCTGGGTTTGATCGAACCCCAGGGGTTCAGTGAGTCGGTCTCAGGGGTTCGGCGGAGCCTCTGCCGCAGAGGTAAAGACTCACTTGTGTAAAGTCGTGATGACGCCCAGCTTTGCCATCACTTACTGCAGAGGATCATGTTACATTGCTTAGCCAATCAGTGCTGTGGAGTAGCACTGTGTTGAATTCGATGCTTGCCACTATTGTATTTGTATTGGCACTACTTTGTGAAGCGGAATGTTACACGCTTATAAAAACAATAAAGGCAGAGCCTCTTTGCTTCTTTTCGTTCTCTGTGTTCGGCCACAGAGCAGCGCAGCGTGGCGACCAGCTTACAGTTGGTGATGTCTCCTGTCTCCCATTTATTTTCGTAAGTAGGTTATTGCTATTCACGAGGTGCAGATGATGACGAGGAGTCCGGAGACTCCCGTGGAAATAATAGAAGATCCGCTGAAGAAGTATTAACACACTGATTGAAGGAGCTTCACTCTCATCAGGGATTAGAACTTGTGTCTTTAATTACTTCAGCAAAGCTCACAGTTTTTACCAAATTCTATAGTCTAAATCTGCTCCTCAGTCGCATCTTTTTGGGGTTGCTACTGCCTCCAGTGGCGTGGGGGTGGTAACACAACTAATATAATTACATTACTAAATCAGAATACCGCAAAGTCTTGTGTGTCGGGGCGGCGGGGTGGAATAAGAAGGGTTCGGTGAATGCGCAAATGCAACTGAGGGGTTCGGTACCTCAAAAAAGGTTAAGAACCACTGGTATAGGAGCTGATATTACTCAGTATGTCAGTAACACAACAACAATCTTGGCTCTCCACTGGAATGTGCCATGCTCACCTGCTGGCACACAGCACTTGTGCTCACAGTCAGGTTGTGCATCAAACGGCGATCTGTCAGTGAATGTACAGCAGAGGGCTTTTGGAGTGGTCAACAACCTCAGTGGCTTTGAGCCGGTTCTAAACTCTGCAGTCGCAAACTATTTTATCCGTCTTTACTGATTTCACATTCGTCAGTAAGTGCATCAGAAGTTTTGCAATAAATAACTGGAGATATAGTCTGTGAGTCTGAGCCATTTCAATGTCAAATGACTCAGCGTGAGTTTTAAAACCAGGACTGAATGTTCATATTTAGAGCTGTCCACTTATGTTTGATACAGCAAGAATCCATGGTGATGCCAGTGTGACATTGAAATGGTTTATTTACTTCTTCTAAGTGCTAAATTAGCTTAAATTACTTCAAGAACCTAAGCTTTCTCAACAAGTACAGCCTGCTCTGTTCCTTCTTGTTAACAGCTTCACTTTTACAAATTCAGTCCAGTCCAGTCTGCTGTTAAGACGAACAGTGGAGACATTTTTTTTTATTGGAAAATGTAAAGATAAAAGTCTCAAATTTGGATGTGGAGATACAAATCTAGTACCGTCAGATCCTCCTATTAGCTTTTCTAATTTTGTATACCGGTTTAACAAGGGGTGAAGGAAAAAATTGATTTCTGTAAGTTTCATGAAGCAGATAAGATTGACTGGATCAATGTAAAAAACACGCAAGCTCAACATCAGGATACGTTATGATAAGGTTGGTAGGAAAATGCTGGGGAAAATACAACAAGTAGCTGCTGCAAACAGGGTTTCTACACATTTTCATTTGAACATTTCAGAACTTTCTCAGTAAAATTAACCTCACATTAAGTATCAAAATACAAAATCATCTATTGTCTATACTTGCTTATTCTTGGAGGGTCGATGCCCTTTTTTCACTTCCGATGCAAACATCTGAAGTTTGGTGTCGCCGATACCAGTCCGATACAGAAAAACAGTCCTGAATTAACTTAAAACAATTCTTATTTCAAACATAGACATAAATGTATTGAATTATAAATATATTTTACAACTCTGCACCAGTATATTGAGCTTAAATACACCAACAGATTCACAAGCTTGGTCCAACATGTTAGTTGTTCAGTCAGTGCAATTAGAAATACAAGAGCTAATGTAAACTGAATAATAACTAAACATAAAGGTTGAACACCTTGGTCAATCATTTAAAAATAAACTACAACAAACTTTTGTTCGGATGCTTCAGAAAGTGCAACTAGGAATCCATGAATGAATGAATGGATGCCATCCATAGAGAATAGGATATGAAAATAAGTGTGGAAATGCACATATTTTTCAATACTCTGTTTATCCAGATTTGGAATTACCTTAATTTAAATTTTTCTGACATTTTCAATTCTACTGAAAATTCTAGCAAAAGGTTTGCGTGAGAATAATTAGGACAGAAATTAAAACAATAGTATGGTGGAGACAGTGCTGTGAATAAATCTTTTCAACAAATTGGAACTGAGTGCAGACTCTGAATCAGATTTACAAACAGTGCAAGCTCCTCAATAAATCTGTGGTAAACTGAGATCTAAGCTCATTTATGATGACGGATCATTAGATCCGTGCCTCTATTTTATGTCAGAGTTATTTTTGCATCTTTAGCTGCACACTCTTTTGGAGTAACTCACCGTAGCTTCATTGCAAACTCCACACTTGACCACGTGCTGGTGGATCTTCCCCTCCACGGAGATGAGGCTCTGACACACCCTGCAGCTGATAACAGGGGCATTTCCGCTCTCTGGGGAGGCGAGAGGGGAGTAGGGTGGGGGGTCCTCCCCTAAGAGTACCGAGGGCTGACTGGCACTGGGGAAAGGGGGGAAACCTGAAGAAGGAGGATAGAATACAAAATATAAGAGAAGTAATGCCTGTGTGACAAATGCGTGATTGTTGGAAGTCACAAGAGAAATGCAGTAGGACTGGGGAAAAAAAGTCTCTCATGACAAGTAATCCATTACAGCAAACAAGATAATGAGATTAGGCCTGGAGTTCAGCAGAAAGGAGCTTTAGTAGAAAAACACTCTTGGAATGCGGAGCAGAGCCGGTTTCAACACATGAGAGTCTCGGTATTAGCAGAAGCTGAACCACAGTGTGTGGAACAGCTTAACCTAGAAATCACATAAAAACATGCAAAACTGTCTGCTCTGTTTTTTTAATTCAGAGAAAGCCGAGAGGCTAGTGAAAGGTGAACTCTATTCTCTGTTTAAATATTTAAATGCATATCCTGGGAGCTGTGATTGGTCGCAGCATCCCTCCGCAGCATCCGTAGTCACTTCCTCCTGTCAATCAAATCAGGTGTTTCTAGGATGCTAGCCAACCGCTAGCATTTCTTCCATTTAGACAGCCAGTGACTACATTTGGCTAAAATAAACTGTTCAAAATAACAGAACGCCCCACAAAATATCCCTTTTAATAGCGTCATTAAAACTTGTTCGCTGTAAAGCTTAGCAAACAGTTGCTAAAGAGTTAGCATAATTCAAGCTAATAATACAACGGTTACCTGGTTCGTATAAATTCTATAAAACGACACGACTTATCAGAGGGAGTGTGTTCATTAGATGCTATTATGTACAACATTCTTATCAGGCAACATAAACCCTCCACAATTACTCCCTGTCATAGTGAAGCTAGCAGGCTAACCGTAATGCCCAGTCAGTGCTAGAAGCTACGGCTAGGCTAGGCTAACAGAGGCTAGCAGAGGCTGGAGTCAGGACAGAGGAGGATGCATCACCCTGCATTGCTCACCCTCTGGTTTGTTGGGCGCACTGTAGGACCCGGCGCCGGGAGAAACCCCGCCGTTCCCGCTGCCCAGAGCACCATCCCCCAAATCCGAGAGCAACGGGGACCTTTCGCCGTCCGCCATACCGAGAGCGAAGCGCAGGTAAGGGGGGAGAGAGAGGAGGAGAGAGAGAGAGGCGATGTGGACCGATTCGGTGTTGTATTGTTGTCTCGGAAATGAAGGCGTCACATGATTTCACCCACCCAACCGACACCAACCCCGACCCAGAGCGCCCAGTACCGGCGCTGCTGCGGTAACGACGCCCCAGGGCGCAGCTCTGCTCCCACCGGACAGGATTCAGAGACGCTCCCTGAACATAGCAGCAGGTCAGGCGCATTGTGCTGCTGTTATTTACTAAAGTACTGAAATCTCAAGAGTCAAGTAAAGGTTTAGGTTCCTCTCCAAAATGTGACTTAGGTAAAAGTCCAAGTCATGTTACAATGTTACTTGAGTTAAAGTCTTAAAGTATCTGAAACGTCTTGTACTTAAATATGGAAATTACTGTAAGAATGGATGGATTATTATTTATTATTATGTTATGAACCTTACATCTTACATTCTACATTTTTATAGTATTTTATATTTTTATTTTTTTTTTTTGGTAACTTCATCTGTGTTTGTGTATGCTGCTACTGCACAGTAATTTCCTGGCTGGGATGAATAAAGTACTTCTATTCTATTCTATTCTATTCTATGTACTCAAGTAATGTAATGAAAAGTATAAGTAAATAGTAAAACAAGGCAAATGCACTTTGAATTACAATATTATATTTTGGTAAACTTGTCAAATACACTTAAAATAATGTACGCAACCAAGTGCAGGCAAAATTAAACCTGCTAATAGATAAACCTGCAGGCATCATTTAGTTAAGAAAATTAGGTGCTTTACCTACAAGGTTAACTTCACCTGCTTTACAACTGAACCAGCTTCTTTCAAAAGGTATTAACCTTTTGAATTTTTTTTTGGTTTGTCACATTAAATTCAGACAGCATTGTGTTAAATTTTACTGTTGCGTGATTTGTCAACACAAAGTAAGGCAGAAATTAACTCGCGCAATTTTTTTTGTCTAATGGAAATCTGAAAAGGTGTGCCATGTATTGTTTACATGCTATCAGAAGAAAATTTATCATATGACAGATAAAGTATTATTGTTCTTTGAATAAGGCTGCCGAGGAAAGCTGCTCTTTGACTGTGTGGCTAAGACCTCAAGAGGCCAAAGTGCTCACATTAATGTTCACATTATTCCCATCAACACCAGATGAAGGTCCATGTAAAGGAACAGGAAGTCTCAGAATGATCTAGGCTTAATCCTTATCGAAATTATAAACAGTGTTGACAATATTTGTATGTTTGACAATGTACATATTTATGTACTGAAGAAATTCAGAATGTTAATCTTCAGTACATGTGAATATGTGTAGTACAAATACTACACATATTCACATTGTCATAGTAAGTTACTAAAACCAGAATGCTTTCTTAGTGTACTAAGACACCCAAAATCATATGAGTGGTATTATTTTAGGATTTTTGTGAATATAAACAATATATTCATATATTTGAAAATCATGAGGTTATAGTCGATTTCTTTGAGGACAACATGGAGACATTGGCAACAGGACGTATTACACCTACCAGGCATCAGTTAATACCTCCTGATGCATTAGGTTACCAATTTATTACTATGCTGTAATTTGTTTTAGTAAAATAATTTCCCCCTAACACAGCAACAACTGTTAAAACAAATGTGATTGGTACAAGTGAATGGAGTTTGTCAAACTTAACTTTACTTGAAAACTTAAACTAACTTGGATAAACTTAATTTGATTACTTGTAACCAATTATTGTAACAGGATTCGTCTCACAACACAGATACTCTCCATCTAAACTTACTGAGCTATTACTGAAAGAATAATGAGCCAAAAGTTCAGTCCAAATGTTCAGACCATGAAGAGACTTTTGACTTGTAGCTCAGTGAAAGGTAGTCCTAAAGAGTACTGACTCAGTCGGAGTGGCTGCATTTCATTTAAAAAACATGCTTCTTGGCCTTTTCCATAAAAAACTAAATAAAATACACTAACGTTTCTGTTTGTAATCTGACCAAAAAAAGTGAAAACGGTTGCAGATGTTTGTTGTGTGTTTGTTGCAAAGATGGGTCAGAAACTAGAAAGTTGGGAAACTCAGGTCTTGACCAATACTCCTTTTCTTTTGCTGTTGCTTTCTATATTTCCATACTTTCATGTTTCGCTTCAAGTCAATCAAGTCAAACTTCTAAATCACTCAACTATAAAAAGGGCACTGTGTTATCTAAATAACCAATACTCTATTTAAAAAGTGATTTTACTTTTTTCTCTACAGACATGATAGAAAGGACATTAAAACAAGCGCAGAACTACTGAAGCACAGAAAACATTTATTAGAACTTTTTCTTATGAAGTCAGAGATTGCTTATGGAAAAGAGCCCAGATTTAATTAAAAATTTACAGAAATAAATTGGATTTACTTCCATCATTGTTTTCAGGCATCAAACAAGCCAGTGTGTGCGATCCTAACTTTCCCACCAAGAAAGTGGTGGGAATTATTTCAGCTTTTTTTAAGCTGAAATAATCCCTTTATCCTTCTTTTACTGCATGTGGACACAGTCCATGGGTCACTTCATCAGCAGAGTCACCTCCAGTTCCTGCCTGTCGCTAAAGAACTGAGCCTTGCCCTCTTGGTTCTGGATGGGATGGGGCAGATGGAGACCCAGTTTACTGAAAAGACAAAAGAAAGAAGAGAAAAATGAAAGCAGTGATGTGAGAAGGAGAGAGATGTAAAGTGGTTGAGGAGGATGTTAAGAGCCAGTTGGAACTGCACTCGAAGCTCAGGTCAAGATCTGAAACACTGATTAAAGTAAAATGTCTGAAGATCCGAGACGTGAGTGTGAGCAGCAGCTTCTCCTGATGAGATTTTCAAAACCTCTCTTACTACTTTGGAGTCCGCAGATCCAGGAACGTCTCCTTTAAATCCAAGAACACATCTTTTGGCTTTGTGTTGGGTAGTTTTATTTTAACCTAAGGGTAGGAAAAAAATATTAATATTGCTCTAATATCCTAAGTAGTCCCAGTTTATATCAATAATTATTTCAAAAGTATACACAAATGTTTAGAGCAAATATCTACAAACATGTGTTAGCTATATTTTCTATGAATGTTTGCCATAACTCTGTACAGTAAGTGAAGACATAAGGAAGGAAAGAAAAGTAAGAAATGAAACAAAGAAGGAAGGACTGGAGGGAGGATGCATAGACAAAGGTATCAGAAATTAAGTCTAGTAGGAATACAAATATTTTTCCATACTCTTCATTTCTTAGGTCATATATCTGGACCTGGAAAACACTTAAATCACGTTCCATAGTTTCCCAAACTGGGTAAGATTTTTGTTCCTATATTAGACATGCACTTCATAATGGATTTCAGTTTTCATCCCAATAAAGGACAGCTTGGATGCAGTTTGTGCTAGGATTTGCATTTCAGGTGCCATGCAATAAAACTATCTGACCCTTTGACTTTCTCTATTCTTTAGTTATGTTGATAGAGGAGAAAAAGAAAAGTGAGGAAAGTGTGGGTTAATTTTAATCTGTATTGTCATCGCACTATTGAACAATAAAATCACAATGTCAGGTTTTCCTAATAAAATGTAGCTCCTCATGTCTAGGCTTTAACATTTTAAAGCTACTTTTAAATTGCATTTGGTTTCCTGTTTGTCTTTATTCAAATGCTTGCAGATGTTTTCCAATGTGAAAAAAGTTGATTAATTTCAGTGAACAACTTGCTTGATGCTTAATAAATTACCAGCATGGCTTCACAGCACATTGAAGATGGATCCTTCTGGCTTAAGCCCAGGAACAAATCCTCTGTTCCAACACTCTGCTTCAGGAGAATTTCATACCTGTAAGGAGCCATTTTAGAAAACACATAAAAATTGCACATTATCATAGTATGAGGAAACTGACCTCACTTATTTACTTTTCCGGTAAAAACATTATTAAACTTTCAAATGAAAGCAACTTTTATTAATCTAAGATCATTTCATGCTGAAAATTTCAGGGAATCCAACTAAGAATAAAGAAAAATATAAAAATATATTCTAATATTCTAAAATATTAGAATATTTTACTAATATTTAGAATATATAAAAATATGTTCTAATATTTTAAAATATTAGAATATTTTTCTGCCAAATGCTTTAAGGGCAAACTGTTCAAATCAGCATATGTGTAACTGTTGAGGCATTTGTACAATCTCTTCCTGAATACTGTCTATCCTTGAAAACACAATTTTTAAATCAATTTTGTTGTACAGTTTGAATTCTTATCCTGCAAAGAGACACACAGGACAAACAACTACACACTTGCAGTCCTACCAATGGGCAATTTTAGAGTAACCAATTAACCTAACAGTTTTAGACTGTGGGTGAAAACAAAGAACCCAGGCCAAGATTAAAACTCAGGATTTTCTTGCTGCAATCCACCTTGAAGCCTTTGTGTTGTATTCTAACTAGACTAAAGGCGGCACCACTCCAGGTTTTTCTCCTCAGTCTTACTCAGGTTGTGGTCTGGGGTCGGCCGGGTCATCATACTGAGAGCCCTCAGCCACCTCCTCCTCACTCCAGATGTCCTTACTGGTTTTCTTAGTGTAGGCAGTAGACACTAAAGCAGCAGAAAGTTAGTTTGAGCTTTTAACATGATCTTGTTCAAAATCAATTTAACCAAGATAAACAAGTCCACATACCTTCTTTTTCTTTTTTAGGAGGGGGACCAATATGTCCAGGACCAAGCTGTCCATTGGCTGTTTCACTTTGCTGAAATAAACCCAATTTAGTTAATCAACTCTACTGCACCCAGACGTAACTTTTATGGAATAATTACATTTAAAAAAAACTACCTATTTTAAATAAACGTTCTCATACTGTTTATTTGTGTTTGTGAGTCATCTTACTTTACAGTCTTCATCCTCATCTTCCTCCTGCTGAGTTGATAACAGCGCAGACAAAGCCTGCAAGTTTTGGTAAGAAGATACTCCGAGACATTCCATAGCAACAAATAAGAGGAGAAGAAAAAACTGACTTAAAACTGGAACTGCTGCATATAATACGCTTGTACTTCAGTTTTAAGCTTAACTTCTGTTGCTTAAAAACGAACGATAAAATTACTTATAGCCTTATGAAGCTAAAAATAATAATAAAAAAAACAGCTGATTAGCATGCTAACTATAGTTCGAACCGTTGGTGGTGTTGTTTTCTGTCTCCATGGAGACTGGCTGCCATGGTAACTAGAGACGTTGACCTGAAAAGTAAAAAGAAATGCCTGAGTAAAACTAATAAAAAGTCCTATTTTAAAAACTATGTATAAAATCTTACATTTTAAGGATACGAACCTTAAATTATTATGCCTAATTTAATCTAAAACATAAATTGTTACATATAGTAACTAAACATACATATTAAAGCAGTGAACATGAATAGTTTTTTTAAAATCTCATATTTTAATGAACCCGCTTGCTGTCACATTTAATATCAAAAGAACACAGCTGCTATTCTTTTTAAGGTTATTTTATTTAGTGTTTTACACCCATATACGTGTAATTTTCTATTTTTGATTTTTTAAAAATATATATGTAGCTTTGATATATATTACACTGATAGTAACAGTTAAAATTTCCCCCCTTTTTTAGATGCTTTTTTTAGATGGACTAATTCTGAGAGAGGGAGAATGTCTGAGCATATAGAATATATATAAATATGTTTATAACAGCATTGTCACTTTTTTGGCGGGTTTTTCATAGATGCGGCGCCAGTCAGTCTTGTCCCTCGGCGGACTCCGTAGCAGCGCATATGGCCCTCGGGGTTCATGTTGAAGGTGACAGGTAGAGTCAGAATCATGCCGGGAGCCTCGAGTTTCCTGCCTTTCACCGTTTTCGCGGCTAATGACGCCGGTAACGGAGAAAAAGAAGAGACGTACTCGGTAAACCTGGACGAGCTGTCGCTCTACACAACCCCTCCTCAAACTCTCCGGCGTGAGGAGTCCGAACCGGGTCAACTGGAGGAGAAAGTCGCCACCGTCAGGAAGTTAGCCGAGCCGTACACTACTTGGTGCCAGTCAACCTACGCTAAAATTAAACCCAAAGTTCAGAAGGTCGTCCAGGTGGGAAACGACACGTACGTGTATCTACAGAACCCGCCTAAAGGATTCTATCCCCGGGCAGGAGTCATCGGTTTAGCCGGAGTCGTCGGACTTTTTCTGGCCAGAGGATCCAGGATTAAGAAAGCGCTGTACCCGACGGGCCTTATGACCCTGGGCGCGTCGCTGTACTACCCGGAGCGGGCGGCGGCCATCGCTAAATCCACGGGAGATTCTGTGTACGACACCGCGGTCCAGAGCTACGCTGCGGTGGAGAAGATCCTCAAGTCTCAGGTCAAAGATAATAAAAAGAGAGACGAGAAGTAAAGACTGGGGATCAAACTGCGCCTTCATTCCCTGATCTTCCTGGATGGAGTTTTGAAATGTGACTCTAATGCTCTTTGCACTAAGCTTGAATTGTAACTCAGGATTTCCAGCTTTAAAAATGCACCTCTGCCTCGGATGTGAATGTATATTTATGTAGAAAATAAGACCTGCTTGGCTTACATTAAAATTCAGGGTTTGACACAATTGTTGTGATGGTTGGTATCAAGAATAATTTTACAAGAAACGTCTTTACTTTAGTCCAATTAAATATAAATACATGAACTCGATGAGAATATTACATCAGTAGAATTAACCAGTGGTAAACTGATTCTGGTAGTTTTTTTTACTTGGTTATTAGTTTGCAAATCCTCTACAGCTATTCATTCAGTTCTTATTAATGCAAAAACAAGCTGGACTGCTTACATTTAGCCTATACATTATCAGTAAGGTGTTTAAAGACTTGATATTTAGCACATTATTCTGTGATTGTTTATTATAGTCCAATTCAATGTGCTTATTCCAAAAGTAAATTAAATGCAACTCATTTCATAAAAGTATCAACATGTCGGGAAGGATTTCCAGTAGCAGTCAGTATTGCAACCAATCTGAACAGGCCACTGACTGAAGACTGTTTATGTATGATGGTCAAATAGCTGCCATAAAAAACGAACAAATGTCATCTGAAAGAACAAATGAGAAGTAATGTAATAGAGCTACTTTGACATGCTGCCACTGTAAGCAGTATTATTCTGGAAATGACTAAATTAATTGAATTTAATAAAAGGGTCCACAAGTGTTAGAACTACATAATTTCCCACTCAATTTTCCAAAGTTCCTATTCATCTTCAACCAATTTTACATATAATACATTAGTTCACTTTGAGTTTAGTGTAAATAAAACAAATGCTTACATACTCCATTTTATCTATGGTTATAAAAATATGAAACATGCTGCTCTTCAAGAAACAGCATCTGCATAAATATGACATTTATAAAATGATTAAAAAAAGTAAATCTGAAAAAGTTGGATCAGTTTTGACAAAAGTAGTTGCATCAAGTTAATTTTGAATCCAAAAACAATGTTCGAGTGACTGCAAATGATAAAAAGCATTATTACATCAGGAATACAATAGTTCATACAATGCCTTAAAGAAGAGGCACCTTTGAAGAAGTCAAATCCGCTCTATGACTATTGAATGTTTTTATTCATCTTAGCCAAAACTAAAGAAATAATGCAAAAAAATTAAATATGACTTGAAATATTCTCCTCAGAGAAGCACCAGCTTCTCATTCAGAGCAATCTGTGCTTGAGTCAGGTTAGACAGGTAGGTCACCATCAACAGGTCCTGCAAACAGAAATTATTTACAGCTTTGTATCACAACCATGAAGGATAATACATCAATATGATGTCATAAGTCCAATGTGAACATTTTCAGACGAGCGCTTACGTTGATGTTGGAGTTGAGCATGTTCTCAAAGTCCTCGGCTGTGATGGTCGGCACTTTGTTGACCAGATCCATGAGGAAGCGACCCACGCTGTTATCAGCCGTCACCTTTCCAGACTGGGACACACACACACACACACACACACACACATTACGATCTGGGTTTAAATCCATCGTTTAGACCGGATCAGAACCAGGCTCTCCTGCTCACCAGCACATCCTCGATGTACGTCAGCACAGTGGCCAGCATGTCCTGTACCCTGGACGCGGCGCACCCCACCTGGGACAGGTCAGAGGTCAGACCCTTGGTGCGGCTGGGAGTCACACGGGTTCTCTGCAGAAGATCCACTGCAACATGGAGATGAAGTCAAAATGTTGACACACAGGAGTGTTGGAATTCATTTGAATCTGTTCATTTCTTGACTTTAAAGGAGCAGCGTGAAATGTTTTCCTGGCATATTGTGGTATTTTGCAGCGCAATCAAATATGTCAACTTCAATTGTGTAAAAATGCTGTATATATCAAATACGGCTTGAAAGAAATGACTTTGTAATTAAACGTCTTGAAATCGAATGGTTGCCATGGAGATGCAAGGCAACACTCTAGGTGTGTTTTTGATGAGGGAATAATATAATAATGTGATGTAAATAAATAAATAAAGCTGATTTTGCATCATTTTACATAATACTTCCCCTTTAATTCTAACACTGACTCTTCCAAATTCAACACGTGACCCTTGACCCTTTTTGTGAAGAATTACCCGACTGCCTTTGGGTTGGTAGAATGAACTGACATGGAGTCTAACTTTTCAACACATTTGGGGGTTTTTTTTGTTGTTGTTGTTGAACTGAAACTGAAAGGTCTAACTACATTTTTCCTTTTGCAGATTTGTTTATGTTGCTTAACCAATCATTTGAATGTATTAGTTTTGCTTTTGACTTAAATAAAATCCTTTGTTCCCCTTTAAAACCTTTCTAGATGGTCAAAAGCCTCCCGTTAGGCTCCTACCAGAAGCTAGACTTTGAGATAAAACTGTCCAACCAAACTAAGAAACCCAGTGAAGTTCTTACCTCCTATCCTCTCAGTGTCATAGTGGATGTATTTGACACTCAGCGGGGTGAACATAACACCGACCGTCTTTCCTGGGACACCCATCTGGGCACTGAGGGAGACACACAAACACACCAAGAAGGTCACCATCGGCCTGGAGCTGCACACACACACACACACACACTCACACACACTTTCCCAAATAGAGCAGCTCACCTGACGTAGGCGCGGATGTTCATTTTGCCGCTCTGCAGCGCCGTGTCCACAGTCAGGTGGATGGGGTTGGTGGCTTCGCGGCTGTAATACTCATGGATGAGCACAGAGTGTTCAGTGATATCAAAGCCTGTGGCGTACCTGAGGAGAGGAGGCGGTGATATGATTTGGACCTATTGTGCTTCCTTGAACATGTTATGACGAATCTCTGGGCTAAACGGAACATGTTCCGTACCTTTGTTTTTTGCACAAAATCATTCTTAGAAAACAAGATTTTAGTCTGGTCAGTTTTGCCTATTTTTGAGATATTTTAGGCTCTTTTTTCCCCCCATTTTAAATCCAAATAAGCTGCTGGCCACACAACCCAAATTACGTTTACTTGCACATTAAAATGGCTGCAAACAGATACGCAGTTATTCAACCTTTCATCCTTGAAAAGCATTAGTAGAGCCCACTGCACAAGTAACAAGAATGCAGAAAGTGGTTTCTGGACGCCAAGTCAACAAGAAAACACTTGTCTTTTCCAGCAGCCATTGTACAGCGCAAAGCCAGTTGGCCAAACATGCTGGAGCTTCGTTGGGGTTGCTAGATGAGGGGCAGTGCCAGCTGATTCACATTACATTCTGAATGTTTTTGAAATGGCTCATTTTCCAGGCACCAAAAACCATTAACTTGTTGTCAAAAAACGGTTGGGTAGAAGTACAAAAGTGAGCAAAATATGAATACGTCTCCGTTAAAGCAAACTGGCTCACCATCCGATGATGACTTCCGTGGGAGACACCCTCTTGTGAAGTTCATACATGTTCTTGGCAAACTCCATGTCCACAGCAACCTGCAGACAATCCACAGAAGTTTACAAAAGTTATTTATTTTACTTTACTTATATAGGTCAGCCCTTTGTGAGGGATCTGAGCTCAGGCTGAACGTCTGGACTTTCCAACACTCACTCCAGGCTCCAGATCAAACAGCAGAACGGGCTCCTGCTGTTTGATGTGAAGAGAAAAGTGTGCTGCAGCTCTGCTGGGTTCAGAAACAGAAAACAGTTTGAGACGCTTTCAGGGCTCATAGGAGGGAAACGTTACTCTGGACATGCACAGAAAAGTAGGACAGGTTTTTAAGCTTTGATGCGGAAATAACAAATGTCAACCTAAAACACATAAAACGCAAACCATTTACTTTTATTCAAAACAGAAGTGATTAAACCTATTGCAGAAAAAATTATAAATAGCTGATGCTGCAGTTATCACAACCTCTGGGACTTTATTAGCTGTACAGTTGATCTTTATCTGTTCATTGATTTTTCTGTGAAACTTGACTTCAAATTAATTATAGATGGAAAATTTGTCTATATTTGGATTTTTTTCCAAAAAGCATATTTAAAATATCCCGGAACAAAATGCAGATAGGGACGCTGAAACATTTAGGCATAACGCTACCTGACTCACTGTCGGCTGGCGTTCACAATAGGGCTGTAGTGACACAATGATCTCACAATACAATATTCTGCCCACGATACAATATATATTGCGATATTCAGCAAATGATACAATTCAATACACTTTTGCGATTTTCTGAAAGATTTTAGAGGGACAGAGTGATTTTGGTGACATTTTGTGACTGTT
>CAEGAF010167699.1:0-11117 GCA_903067075.1 Micropoecilia bifurca | reverse complement strand
TACATTTTCATTCACAACACACCAGATTTAAATAAAAATAATAGTTTTTAAACAGGAAGTTACCCCGCTGTTTTACAATGGATTTGTCGTCTTTTCAAAATAAAAGCTGCCAGTGCTCAAATGAGTTCCCACCGAGATACTTATTACATGCCAATCTAGTGTAACAACATCACACTGCTACAGATGCATGATGTAACTCCAGCCTCTACTGTAGCGTCTATTCTATGCGCCTTATAATGTGGTGCGCCTTATATATGAAAAAAGTTTTAAAATAGGCCATTCATTGAAGGTGCACCTTATAATCCGGTGCACCTTATAGTGTGAAAAATACGGCAGGCGAAAGTATTTTTTAGTTCATTCTATTTGTTGCATATTGGAATAAGTTTTTAAAAATGTATATGGTCAGTTTTAAGCTACATCCTCAATACTTTGAAAGCTTTGTTAAAGGGTCACTAAACACTTATTTCTCAGTACATACAGAGAGAAAATTTCTTAAACAATCTCACAGAGACAATTATTTTTAGGAAATTAAGTGTGTAAGGATGCCGATACAAGTACTGTATTGCATTTTTACTTCAAATCCATACTTTATTCCTGTGGCAGCAAATAAATGTGTATAACAAGAAGAGTGTCTCAAATTGAAACCGCCCCACATCTCCAATTCTGTGCAGAAATCCTCTTTATTTTTTTAAAGCTGCATTCTCCCGAGGCTCCTTTTATTACCTTTTCTGAAATGGAGAGCATGGTGGCCTCAGACTGGCATGTGATGCTCCTGAAAAGATAAATGTGCCCTTTAGAAGGGTCAGAACTTCAAAATGTCATTTCTTAGATTTACTGAGGCATAGCCCACCGGCAGTCTTTAAGCATCCTCTATGAGACGTTGTCCCTTGTAAATCTTGGGGAGAATGTCCTCTGTTCTTTCCGTGAGACACAAATGAGTAGGAAGAGTGTGATTGCTGTATTTTAAAACACTTGCTCCTTTCTCTCTTTCCTTTAAGGTCAAAAGAATCAACATTGACAAAAGTGCTACAATACACACAGAAACTATAAAAAGGTTGGAATATCGTGCGAGTGGAATATCTCTGCTTCACCGGAAAAGTGGATGTCAGTTTTCAAAACTCCACGCATCTCATTGAAGTTTCTTTGGTGCTGAATTTTTCGGCTCAAGTTGGATTGCTAGTGGTATTGATCTGACAAGAACAGCTGTCTGTTAGTAGTAAAGTTTTGATCTCTCAAGTTTTGTTTTATACAATGAAACTATTGTTCTTGACCACAGTATCTTATATAGCTTTGAATGATTATAACCAACAAAAAAACATAAAACATACAAAAGTCAAGTAAGGGGTGAATAATTTGAATGAATGGCAATAGATACCATTTAAATCTTATAATGAATAGTTTTGTTTTTGTCACATTAAAAAGGGGTTAACCATGGTTGTTACAATCCTGGACGACCCCCCAAATATTCAAATTCATAAATTAAAAATCCCTCAAATGATGCATGAGGATTACAAAACGTATGTTTTCTTCTCAAAAAGTTGCTTCAGTAATCACAATTTTTTCTTCTCCTAATATACTTTCTGTACTCAACCGCTATGGTTTCTTGTTGTCATTGAAGTGAGCAGAAATTATTGATTCATTATTCTTTTCTAAAACTATGCAAATGTCTGTCTTGATTACAACATGTGATAAAGCTTTACATTGGTTTGAATACCAAATAGTGTAATAAACCCCATATTTAATAGCAAAATATGCACCACCATTCAGGGAAAGATTAGTAATTTACAACAGACGTACTGCAGGGCAAATTTTGTCTCATCAGAATGATTCGGTCAATTATAATATTGCACAGCTTGTAAAAAGCATCAGTAGTGCTTCCTTCTCAGCAGTATAAAAGACAGTTAGCTTGATTACCCCATTGTCTTTGGTAGTAGAAGTCCAGGAAGATTGGGAGGAGAGGTGATGCCTTAGCTGGGAGGATTTGTAATTTTGTGAATAAAGAAATGATTGTTGAGTTCAGGTGGTTGTACTCCCTATTTGGGATGGAGAATCTTTGAATCGAGAGGGAGAGGGAGCTGCATACCTGGTCATAGCTGATTGATACGAAGCAGTGTGGTATATCAAGTCATGTTTTTTCCATCTTTGCTGAATAATTGATTGAGGGCGGACAGGCAGACTAGAGGGTTTCAGAATGATTAAGAGCACTCAACATGGTTGAGGAGGAAGTCTGAGTGACAAAGGTATCAGTGGATATTCTGTGAGGAAACGAGGGGTAGATTTTAGGAGCAAAAACCTTCTGGAACAACAAAGGAAGCAGCAGAAAACCTTCAGCGTAAGCACTAGGGACTGCAGGATCTAAGACACGGAGAAAGCAGGAGGTAAGTTACTCGGAGTAGAAAAATGACTTCCAGGAGGAAAGAGCTGATTGTCACCATTTTGGAGAACAATCTGTCGATCTTCTCTTTGCTCTGGTACTCCATTTGTACTGCCAGCCACACCCCTGCTGCAGGAAGACTCATGACAGAAGCATATTCATGCAAAACCAGCACACAGCCCAGCAGATGTGATACTTTATTCCTACTAAACACTCATTTTGCAAAATGGAACTGCTTTTGAGTGCATCTAAATTAACTCTTGATAATATGAAGGTCAGATTAGGTGCACAGGTTAATCTCGTAAACAGTTAAAATTGTACAAAACAATAAACAAAAGGATGTCAGCTGATTAAAAAAAACAAACAACAAGAAGCTACCTCAGACCAAACAAAAAGCTAACCTCAAAACTAAAAGTAAAAAAAACACATAGTCCTGGAGGCTCCCAAGTGAAATAATTAAAAAAGGAGACAAAAGATGGGTTCAGCAGGGCATGTGGCTGGCTGATGGTTATCATAGGGAGAAGCTGCCTCAGGCTGTCCCACCTGGTCTGAAATTCCCTGCTCATCCAATCAGCTCTAGAAGAACAGCTGATGACCACAGCTCATTGGTACAAATGACGACATGTGGGAATGTTTAATAGTGGAGAGGAATCATAAGTACGGCAAATATTGGCCAGGTTTTATAAGATAAAACAATAACAGTACAAAAATCAACACAGAACTGGATAATTATTAACTTAGCTCCTCATTAGCAGAATAGTCAGTGAACTGATTTTTCTAAAAATAATGAGGTTTTCCATGATTTTTTTTTTAGCCTAACCTCCCAGTTTTTTTCTCTTATCATGTACTTATTAGAGAAGAAGCATACATTTTATTTTAAAATATGGTGATGCCCTACATTTCATTTATATTTGCATTTTTTTCATAATTTTACATGCAACTAAACCAAGTTCAAATTTTGCTTTTTTTGTAAAACAGGGGGGCCTGAAGGCAAATGATTTTATCACGTGATTAATTTTCACAGTGAAAATCACTTAAATATTAAAACTAAAGAAAAAATTGAAATCCATAAACTACATATGAAGTAACTGGAAACCTTCAATGCGTGGAAAACATATTTTTGCGACTGTGTGCAATTTTAAACTATAATCAAGTATTTTCCTTTTAATCTTCCTTTTGGACAGGTTGTTTCAGCATCTATCGGTTCAAAACTTGCAGATAAAGACCCTTTAAAGATTCTTTTTAGCCTCATTCAAAATCTTCATAACATCTTTTGCTTTTGTTGTAGAGTTGATACACACTTTAGGCACTTCAACATATTTATCTCTAGAGCCCAGAACTGGTTTTCTTCATCAGCACTGTGCCAATTGGAAAATTCCCCACATCTGGACTTCCCCAAATTGCTTAAGGGTGTCTTAAACTTATTTCTTTAAATAAAGCAGATAATTCAAATCAATAGGAACAAATGATACATGACGGTAGAGAATGAAGAATAAAGACACAAACCTAAAATAAATAATTTGTGCTCACCACGTCATCATAGCTCCCTCTTCATTGCTGTGGTTGCACAGGAAGTCTGAACCAGTTCTTCACACTGCTAATTAAAAACAAGCAGATAGGTCTTAAACACCCAGCATGTCACCAATACCTGTCTTGCATTGGCAGAGCATGGACTCCTTTTAATAGCAGCTAAACCCACACATGTTGTGGCACTTCTAAAAATCAATAAACACAAGATCATTAACCACACCAAACCATAAAAGCTGTCCGGCATAAACAAGGCAAAAGGTAGTACAGATTTAAATTCACAAATGCAGTAAAAACTAAATTGGGCTCAATGACTTTGCCTCCAATTACCGACTCTCTAATCAACTGGTTTGCTGAAAAACAAAATCATAAGCGCACCCTTTCTAATATGTAGTAGAACCTTTTGTGCTTACTCTTTAAGTGTTCCATTAAACACTACACAGGCTCCAAAATGTGGGAATTTATTTATTTTGAAGCCTCAGTGAAGCACACTTAAAGCCTGCTATTCAAATGCAAACCTATTCAGAAGAATGTATGCATGACTCACAACCTCTGTTTCAAGGGGTTAACAGGGTGGCAAGCCTTGTCCTCATTCAGTCCTAATTCTAAAAAAATAGGATTCATTAAGGCATCCATTGCATTTTCTGTTTTTTCAGCTTAGCTGGATTAGCACCTGGACACCACAGCGCTAAAAGTGTCTAAGCTATCTAGGAGTTAATTCACAATGTTTGGGTACAAATACTCATGACCTTCAGGGTAGAGCAGAGGAGAGAGAAGAGTGAAACCATTATCATCCACAGGAAGACTCTGTGTCCCCTGCCTTTCTGGTGTCTCACTTGGTAATGTTCCACCATCTCCTGCCTGTTTTCAATCCCTTTTCTGTTTTTTATCCCGATGATCTTGACCTTCTATCCTACATTTTTTTCTTCATCATTCTTCATTTCTATCCCCATGTGTGTGTGTGTGTGTGTGTGTGTGTGTGTGCGCGCGCATTTGTGACTCAGGTCCTTTTACTACCCCACACAACTGCCTGTCATTCCATCTCATTTGCCCTTCTTTGCCATGGTGGTTTCTGTCTGCTCTCCCTTCATCTGTCCTGTCCTTTCACATACAGTCAATCTCCTAAATTAATTAAATTAATGGCCCTGGTCTTTGTGCAACTGAGCAGTGCAATCTCGTACTCACAATGTCTTATAAACCAGTCTGGAAAAATATCTTTTTGCCATCACGCTCCTACGTGAGCATACAAAACAAAAATGTTAGCATTGCAACTATCTGCTGTGCAAAAACAGTCTGGAGAAAACACTAACACTTCGAAAAACACCCAATTTGCCATTTCAGAGACCTACTGCTTCTTTTTATGAGCAGTTTCTTTGATTACACAACAAGCACCCCATGGGAATGGAAGTCTGATTTATTCAGACAATGATTTGATTGGATGACCCTTCCATAGCACTTCATTAATTAGCAGCTGGATATGAGTAAATGGCAGGGTGGGCCATTCCAGAAAGGACTTGTGGGGGATTCTGGCTTTTTCCTTAATTACCTCAGCAATCTGAGCATCTGAGAAGACACAAGGGGGATCAAAGAGCATTTCTAATAAAGTCCAGAGCTGGTACAACCCTTTTCCAACATTTGTCTTTTTTTTTGTTTTCAAATTTGACATTAAAGGCTTCTTCAATTTGCAAGCGTATCCTTGGTTGTAACGCAGTGCTTTTTGATCAAACGTTGGTAATTCTACTGCATTTACCAATGGTAAAATGTTATCCAACACTTCTGAAGCACTAAGCAAAGAAAAACTATAAAAAATGTTTGGGTTCCGCTCTATAAGATTTATGTTTTCCTTCTGAATTCCCCGACTCCAGAATATGACAGCGAACACAGAGACTGCGGTTCCCTCCTCCTCAGGTGGGGCAACAGTGGCAGTTTTCTTGCTGCCTTGGGCCGTTAAAAGGCTAAAGCAGTCTATGCGCTTCGAAAAGAAGAAAAAAAAATATTTATGAAAATAATTACAGTGCTGCAATCAGGAGATGAGTTTGCTCTGGGCTCGCCCTATACAGAGGAAAGTCTCACATTTTTAAATAAACAACCCATGTGAAGTGTCCAGTTCTTTGAGTTCCCACAAACGTTTATAGCTTCCCAAAAGGGAAGATTATAAACTTAATTCAATTGATTTCATGTTACAACAAAGTTAATGGCAAATCTTGGCAAAATATCACCATGTAAGAGAGAGAACAATCTCACTAATTTCAATCCGTTTCTTGAATTGGTTTATTCCTGCTTTTTATATGCTTTGGTGCTTGCCACCCATATAATCTAGGTACGTTTTATTTTTATTTATTGTAGAGTCGGCTCATATTAGCTAGTTCAGTCAAAACAGAATTAATTATATAAACAGACATCTCAAAAGCGTGAGCTTTCTCTGCCGCAGGCTCCAGTATCTGTAAATTTTCTATTTTTTTCTTCATTTTTCTTTGGATCATTAACAGAAACTCTCTTGCCTTACTGGGTCGAGCACCCTCAGGAAACCTGTCCAAAGAAAGGAAAAATAATAAAAAAACAAACATAAAAGACTTTAGTGCCATGCAATGCAGTCAGGTTAATACTGTCTGACACAGCAGAAGCTCCGTCAAAAAATTTACTGTAGTCTGTCTAGAATAGTAAAACCTGAGATGTTGGTCTACCTTTGAGAATTGTAAAATTCAAGTGAATTTCCACCAGTGCCAGAGATCAGACGATCACAACCAACAACTTGAATATTTTTTTCAGTCTGTTAATTGATATTTTATGGAAACATAGACAAGAACAGCTCTCTGGGATATGACCACAGCAGACAAACTGTCCCAGTAAATGACATGCCTTTGTTCGTCTTATGTTGGTTGTGGCTTTGCCCATAAGCTCTGTGGCATCAGTTCAGCAACATTCAAAGAACAAGTCAGATTTACAGCTAAACATGCATCGTCAGTACCGCTAAGATCTAGGTTTAATGAGCCAGGGAACAGCTGCTAACACGCTGCTTTTTTTTTAATAATAGATGCAATAGGCCAGCCACTCTACCAGTATCCTGACATGACTGGTCATGGCTGGAATGATGCTGAGCTACAACAGCAGCTACAAGGTGCATCTGCTGAGAGCATATAAAGCAAATGGATGTTCGGTCTGATGTGTAAAAAGCTGCCATCAACATATGCCTTAACAGCACCTTGAGAGCAGACCAGCTTGCATTTACACATAATGTTTGATCCTTTAAAGCTTTAATCCCCCTATGAGCAGTAGCTTGATCACTGGAAAATAAGAGAGCTAACGATTGCATCTGTGCATAAAACTCTAAGGAGTTTCTCCTTTATCCAATTCCCTGGTGGCGGCTGTGCATGCAGAACATGTTTTCAGTACATGCCACTGATCTAGTCCCTGCGATTAAGTCTGAGCACTAAGCACTGAGGTTTTATGAGACGAGTGTACAAAGAAAACACCTCACTGTAACAAGATCCTAAAGTAGGTTGTGCCAGTTATTAACCCACTCAGTAAAAAAAAAGAAAAGAAATGCATTTGGTGTAATTAACTTGTTTTCGGTCTTTATGTTAGAGATATTTCTGTTAAGAAAAATATGAACAAAGACATTAGAAGTTTAGTCTCAATGTGTTGTTTCTTTCTGTGTCTCTGGGGAAGAGCTGTCAAAATGCTGCCAAGCTTAACGATATCAAACCAACTGTGCTTTTCAAATTCTCATTTTATGCACTAATTAATCTATGCGTTTTCCAGGCAAATACAGTCATTAGCAGAAGCGAGGTGAGAAAGCAGGACTGTACATATGAAGAAGAAAATCACATACTTGAAATTCTTAACCCACGTGCTTGTATCTATTGAGGAGCATTTTTTTAATAAAATAGTCCTGCAATCTACAACTGTTAAGAGAAGCAAATGGACAATTTTATAAGGCTATGTGGAGGTTCTAAATCTGTGCAAACTTGCATAAGTAGTTTCTTCCCTATTGGTCTGCTGGTAAAGACTCCGTTTTAAGAAAATATCCCATCTCTGTTTGTGCACCTATGAAAAGGCATGTATTAATGATAGGCATGTAAAGTACAGCTGGTGAACATACCTTTGCATTCTGAAAGACCAAAGTTAAGATTAAAACGGAACAAAAATTATACAAATCTGAAAAAAGTCTCCCTTGGCAGAATTTGTATTTACAGTATTTATTGTATGTCAGACCTGCAGTGTTTAACCTGTGACAGAGTTTTCATTCAGAGTGTTCAAAATATTTAAAGGAAATATTGTTTGGATACTTGAAATGCCTCCTAATACTGTTGAACAGGGATCCAGGAAGTTTCTAAAAACTGCTAAATGGGAGCCAGTGATGATCTTGGGGTGTCACACCAAAAATAAAAACCCAGGGAGGAAGCCGAGCTGGAATACAAAGTAGCTTGGCTCATTTGCACAACAACATAGCATATTTATTTGCCTCATTGTACCAGGGAACTTAAGGTGTGCTTCAAATTTCACCTCTGAATAAGACCACAACTCTTGATTCCACAAGACATGGTTATATCACGCCTCAGCTCCCTAATGGTTGCTGCAGTTAATCACAACAACAAACATTTGGGATTGAGCATGAGCATGCTCCTGTGTCTATCTAGTCAACTCTTAGATTGTTTGCTACTTATGACCCAGTGGTGGTTGGTGGGGGAAAAAAATGTTGGTGGGGCTGATATGCCAATACATTTTCCTTACTATTCCAGTGTAAGAATTCAAATGAACAGTAAAAAACAAAAAAATGTCTACACTTCCACAATTCTTCATACAGCAAGATAGCATAAAGGGTTGAATTAGTTAAAAGTAAAAAAGTATGTTCAGTAACTTAAAAATTATGAAGAATTATTAAATTAGTGTCAACAATTGTGGAAAAACACCAAACTAATGTATTATCACATGCCTGCAAGTAAGACTGAACAAAGAAGAAAATCAACTGATTGACAACAGACAGTAGAGGCCTTTAGAACAAAATACTACTACTAATAATAATACTAATAAACTGGTATAAAATGAAATAAATGCTAACATAAAATTGACCCTGAAGTCATGACTTAACCAGGTTCTGCTAGCCGCCACTGTGGCCACTGAAACCCATCTTGAGCTTAGACAGGTGAGAAAAGCTGCCATTGTGTAAGGCTACTTTTCTTTCAATGTTCATGATCACAATAGGTTTCTTTGTCCAAGAAAAAGCAAAAGCGGGTTGTTTTGAGAATTTAGTGTGCTTTCGAGTCCTCTCAGAGTTTTACTCTGATCTTCAAGCAAGTTTTTAACAATGATAAACAGCTTGCATATGAAATTTGCTCAAAATAAACAATTTGCCTTCAATCACATTTATTTCATGTCTTTTACTCTCTGTATCCAGTGTGTTAGGTATTCTCCTCCACAGAAAGTCTATTTTGTAAACAAAAAACACTTTTGGTGCGTTTCAAAAGCCAGACGAAGAAAAATGTTGCTTCTTTTCAGCAAGGTATCAACGATACCCCAAACGTCAATAAATCCAAGGTTTAGAAACCATTTAAAGTGGGAAACAAGTCCATCAATATGTACAACTTTACAACCATCTGTTGAGAGGGTTATGTGGTAGAGTATCACTTAAAAGTGCAAATTTCTGGACGGGAAGAAAAAATATTGCCAATATGTGTAATTTCTTTGAAAACAAACAAGGTTACAATGCATTCACCCACCTCAGTCAATACTTTGCCACCTGTTGCTGCAATTGCAGCATTTTGCTGTGGGACTTTACCAATAGGCTAGAATTTTAACATGGTATTCTTTGATAAAAAGTTGACTCTTCAATCAATTCCAGTGAAGCTCTGGGTGCATGTTTAGGTTTTTTGTTTGTTTTTTCTTGAGAGGTGAACCTCTGTACCAATGTTAGGATCTTGCAGCCATTTCCTTTATTTTAGCCCTGCCTGTTTTCCAACAACTCTGAGCTTTCCAGTCTTTACAGAAGAAACCGCATCACCCCACCACCATTGAGAGGGTGTGTCCCATGTTATATCATTAAAGAATCAAATTGTGCTTTATTATTCCAGTCAGTCATTCACATATTTGAAATGCTTTCTAAAAAGAAAACTGAAACTTTAGCCAAAAAGCATCCATTTAAACTAAATTTGTAACTGTTTCATTACCATGAAGTCAGCACAGGAAGGATTTGAGAATATTTCCCCCTAGCCACGTAAAGTATCTGTCATGGTTTGTGGTGAGGTGAGAGAACGCAGGCAGACGCAGGCAATAATGAAAATGATGATTTAATGATAAACTTACGGAACTGAACAACAGGGAGACAGAGTGGTGACACGACGAGGATCCGACACAGACAAAGACAACAGGTGGACTTAAATACACAGGGAGGGTAATCAAGAAACTAGACACAGCTGGGATCAATAAACAGGGAGGACAGGACAGAGACTCACGGGAAACAGGACTAAACACAGAAAATCTCAAAATAACTATACAGAAAAACACCGATCACAACAGTATCATTGCACATTAAAATCAATAGTAATGCTGAAAGTTGAAATCGTCTTAGGCAAAAACACACTCATTTCACCTTTTTAAAACTACGTAACCATAGAATCTAAATAACCTCAAGTTGCCAAAATAGCTGATAAAATCTTAAAACACCACTTACCACCAGGATGGAAATCTGCAGTTTTATTGTTTCATCTCTTGGTCATGTCACACATGCCTGCATTACAGTGTAATCTAATAGCTTTAGTGAATATCCTTAGTGTGGCACTAATGGTGTCTACTATTAAATTTTAAAATATTACAACCAACAATGCCACCTGAGATCTTGGCCCCAGGACTATTCAGCTTCTAATATCTGCAAAAAGGCCACGCCAGGTTGGGGCAACAAAGAGAGGTGGATCATAATGTTTAAAAAATTAATGATTTATTTTTTTCCAAAAGTTTAAAATAGGCCTACAATGATAGAAATATATAGAGGTGTGCCGATCGATCGGTAACTGATCATAATCGGCCGATTTCCGTGAAATCGATGATGATCGGGATCGGCGATCATTGACTCTGTTACCGATACCGATCACCTGCATCTCATTTCTCAGCCTGTGCAGCTGGTGTCGTCTTTCCTTCACTCTGCGCAAATGCGCAGCAACAAATGCTAAGCGATGTGTAACTATAACGCACTGAGTGAATGAGGACGTTTGCGTGTTGC
>CAEGAF010167683.1:0-77892 GCA_903067075.1 Micropoecilia bifurca | reverse complement strand
TGTGTGTGTGTGTGTGTGTGTGTGTGTGTGTGTGTGTGTGTGTGTGTGTGTGTGTGTGTGTGTGTGTGTGTGTGTGTCTGCGTGTGTGTCTGTCTGTGTGTGTGTGTGTGTGTGTGTGTGTGTCTGTGCGCGTTAGAAGGGAGGGGATAAATCTATATGTGGTTCTCTGTTCATTACCGGCTAATAGATGCCTTAATGTAGGTGCAGCAGCTCTCTTTTGCCACAGCTGCACCTTAGGTGGTCTAGGGTCGGGTGGGGCGGGGGGGAACGCTCCAAGCTCAGCCTGTCATTCTCTGCAGTCTTGAGGGGATAGGGAGGAAACTCACAGCAGCCGCAAACAAAAACACCAAGGCTCCGGTTCAAAGCTGCCTCCTCTCCTCTGCCTCTTTCTCCAGCAGCTCTCTGACAGTAGCAGTTCTCTTGTCTTTGAGTAGACGAGCTAAAAATACAACCTGCTGTGTTTGATGCGCTTGTTTATGGGATCTGGATTCAACAGGGGGTCGATGTGTCTGCGGGAAAAACCACACGCAGACCCGCCAACGTGGCCAGAGTTCACTTAACGTTAATACCTAATGTATCGAACGACGTCCGGTCAGGCTGCAGCCAAGGGCTCTAATCTCCTTACCGTGACGAACAGTTGGCTGCTGTTGCACTTTTGAGCTGTGAATATGTATTCTTGCCTTGCTTGCAAAACCTCAAAAAAAAAAACTAAAATAAAGAAACTACAAACTGGATGTTTTGCTTTGGAGACTTTCCTTCGGGGAGACATGTGAGCCAACTGCCTGGAGGCAACAGAGAGCAGGCTTAATCATGAGCATCCTCCTCGTTGCGGGGAGGACACGCTAGAGGACACGAGACTCAGACGGCGAGTGCATTCACCCGTCCAGAAAAGCCTGATATTGTCCTGAAAACAAAATCAAGCACTGAAGCAGAAGCAAGCTGACCCCAAAGTACTACAATGCCTTGTGAAAGTATTCATGTTACATCAAATCTTTCCGGTTCTGATGCGCTAAACACTCCAAACTCAAACGCACTGTTTTGGAGTTTTGGTTGTGACTTTGACTGGACCATTATTTTGCTGAAATACAATAAAAATATTCAAATACAATGAGTTAGTCTAAAGTTCATTGAGCTCATCAATCGACTCATGACTAGTTGATAAGCGGCCAGTTTTCTCCTGTATCAAGAGGGTCGGCCATCTTTACATAACATAAAGGGCTACATTTTTCATGACATCCTGAATTTTTTTGAAAAAAAGAAGCAAACCGATATATTTTTGAGCCAGCTGCACTGAGGTAAGAATTTCAGGAACTTGCCAAGTATATATCAAAAGCCTGGACTTTGTTTCCTGTTCTGGTATGCCCCTGCCATCTTTGTTTCTGTATCAACTGACACCACTTAAGGATGACCAGCAGCATCCTCTTCTGGTTGGAGGTCAAACTGCCACACTGAAAGCAGGTCTGAGCTGACGTAATTAGTCAATTGATTGGAACATATTTTAATCTAATAAACCATCAAATGACAATTACTCGTATGTCAAGTAATTACCTCTAATATAAACCATTCAATTGTTGCTCTTGCCGCATGTTTAGGGTTGTTTTCTTAAAGGTGAACCTCCACCCGAGTCTCAAATGTTTATTAAGACCCTGTAGCAACGCCAAATCACTGATAGAGCAGGGGACTTTGTGATTGGGTCCTCTCAAATTCCTCTTCACTAGCGATGCATGCAATGATGGAGACAAATCTAAACTTTATCCTGACTGGACAAAAAGCACAGAACAAAGGCAACGCGCATGCTCACCATTCAGCCGTGCTCCAACAGCAACGAGGATGACTGGCACACCCCAGTGCCTCAGGAGAGGGCGGAGCCTCGGGGCATAGCCGTTCCTGACCTGCTGGAAGGCAAGCTTGTCCGTGACGGCATATTTAATGACGAGAATGTCAGCCTGCTCGAGAACTTTCCGCACACTGGCCCAGTCACTGTCCAACAAGTCCTGGGCAGCCAGAGAAATGGACAAGGATGAGAAGGAGGTTAAAAGCTGACACATTAAAAGCAGCAAAGAGTCATTTGTGTGTACTCAACAGCCAAGATAACCTTTCCCCTCCAACGTCTAAATGCCTCTGTGTGGTTAGCTCCTGGGACTTTACCCCCAAGGACCCACATAAATCTAGCAGCTCTAAACCAACCTGATTCCACTTATTAAACAAGAGAAAACACACACACACACACACACACACACACACAAAGAGAAAGCTGTGGCCCATTCGAATAGAATTTGGACAAAAGGACGCAGAAAATTAAACCGACACAATTACTCCTGATTTGGACTGACAGAATTACAATAGGACGTGTGCCGAGTCGCTACAAAACCACAACAGCAGAGCTTTCATTTCAAATTCATGTGCTACTTAGAACAAAAGGTCGTTCATCTGTATTTTCTTGTGCTTTGCATGTTAAAATAGCGTTCTCAAAGAATAGGGATGTTTTATAAAGCCTGCAATCAGTGTTAGAGAGGTCTGAGAATATGAAAATAATGTCCTGCACGTCTTCTGAGAAGCCTAAGAAGATTGAATGGTAGGCAAAACAGCATGTCAGCAAAGAGACACACGCACCCTCTAACAAAAACAATGTTCCGAATAAAAATGTGCACCACTATTTTAGGGCATGTTTGACATCGATAAACATCCCGTCGTCAATCAGTCGTGATTTAGACACATCCAGAAGCTACAATAATGACTCAGGTGGGTCTGTTGCTCTGCAAAAGTCAACACACTTGTTGACTTTTTCATGTGAAGAAGAAGAAGAGAGGTTTTAAGAACTTTTTAGTCATATAGGATTTCATATTTAGCTCCTCCGAGTCGACACTTTTCAGAACCACTTCCCACTCTTCCTGCTCTGCAAGTCTTTGAGGATATGTCATTGCCAGCTTTCCACATCTAGGCAGTAAAATGTTTTCCTATTCTTCTTTGCAATATCTAAAGCTTAATCAGTCAACTTTCAAGTCTAACTGGACTTTGACTGGACCAACCAACATCTCAAGTCTTTCGCAGCCTCTAACAAGTTATCTTCCAGTGTTTAGCTCTATCCATCTTTCTATCCCTTAAACCAGTTTCCCTGAAACTGCTAAAGGAAAGCGCTCCCAACCCATTGATGAAACATGAAGCTGCCATGTTTCACCATGGGGATGGTGTGTGCAGAATCAGACTAATGAGCAGTTTCTGTTTTCTGCAAAAAAAAAGGGGGCGGGGGGGTTGCATAAGAAAACCCTTTTTTTACGCAATTTTTTTTTCTCAGACTGATTCTCAGAGATCAGTCTGAGAATCTCTACTGATATGCTTTATGTTTTCTGTGTACTCTTCAAGGTTGGATTCAAACTTCTAGCGCCTTTTTCAATGTCAGGAGCCTGACTTTTCAGCCACTAACTATTTTAGCCTAATAGTTGCCCCACCTGAGCAATGGATCCCTGCAGCTCCACCAGAGTTGCAAAGGGCCTATTGCCTCTCGTGTATGTGGAAGGCAACGTCTGGTAGGCTTGCATTTGAGTTGTACTCTTTCCATTTTTGAGCACTGGACTGTACAGAGCTCTGTGAGATGCTCAAAGCTTTGCGAATTGTCCAAACTATAAGCAATCTAATGAATAAATAATCTAACAAGGAAACTGATCACTCCATCTCTCAGGATGTTTGTTTTCTTACCCAACTGGGGCAATCCCGAACCACCACCGTGACGTCCCCAAACACCCGTGAGGTGTACTCCATGAAGGCCGGGTTGTGCAAGCTGCCCTCCAGGTCGCAGGGTCCCACCAGCGCTCCGTGACCCAGGTAGCTCCACAGCAAGCCTCCCTGCAGCTGGCCCTGGCCCATGAGCTCCTCCCCGGGCCCGACTCCTCCGGGACACTCGCTGCCCAAAGCAACGATGTGGATGGACCTGCCGGGAAGATAGGGGAAGATAGTTCCTGGGTAAGACTAAGTGGGAGCTCATTATTTATGTGTATCACGGAGACAGCGCATCACCTGTTATGTCACTGAAAATGACAAGAGATGAAGCTCAACCAAGGCCTTTCCTACACCTGAGAGGGCAATGTGGTTCAGCGAATCAAAGAGTCGGGACAACTGTTTTCAATGCTCACCGTGCAGCGGTGAATGGATTTAGAATAAGCAAGGCATGCAAAAACAGGAGCATCGTTTCTGTGCGTGTGCCAGTTGAGTTGCAGCGTGCAGATGAACTTACATTGTGGTCACCGCGGCTGTTGTTCCGATGCTCTACGCTATATGGTCACGGTGCGTTTCCACGCCAGTCTGCAGTCAGGCTCGCTTTTCCGCAATGAGCCGCCGATAATCCCTCTCTCATCGGTGGCTGGCCCCCCGGGAGCCCGGGCTGCTGCACGGGGGCTTAGCGCTCACTCGCATTTCCCCCCCCCCACCACCACCACCGCGCGTCTCTTTAGTCATTCATAAAAGCGGAGCTCGGCACCGTCCCGAAAACCACCGAGCGAGCGACCGCAGAGGCGCACCGGACAACCCCTAGCCGGTGGAGCAGCGGAGTGGGTGAGAGCAGCAGCGCCCATGGGCGGCCAGACAAAACAAGTTGCCGAGCAGATTTACGGCAGAGAGAGGGGCAGCTTCGCAGCGTGGTGTCCAGACATGTGAAGAATCCCCTCGGCGGCTAAAGCAAAAAAATAAAAGTCACAGACAGATGTTCAGAGAGACAGAGAGAGACGGACGGAGCGAGGTGCAGCCGAGGGAACCGCGAGCGTTTTGCGCCTGACTCAGCAAGCGCGCACGCGGACACATACGCTAAAGCGCGCGCCAATTCACACGAGCACAAAGAGGCTGCGGACGTCCAGGACGCAGGTTCTGGTCTGCTTAAGTTTGTTCCATATGTTCTCTTTTTATTTTTTTCTTAATGAAGGTGAGCTTTGTTTTCAGTGGACCAGTTGCTGCTGTCCTGCTTGTCTCCGTCTTCGCAGAAAATTAAACTTACTGACGTAGACACTGAAATGTCCGACTCTCATGTTCCTGTTGGTTCTGATGGATTAAGAAAATCTTTGGTTTGTAATCCGGCAACATCTTTAGCCCCCTACTAAACACGAAGGCAGCAACGTTTTCAAGTTTTATTGTATTGAGAAAATGTCAACAGATCTAGAATTTCAAGCCAGTGTTCAACTGAAAAAGGTCTTCATGTTAATTTGAACACACAGATACACCTAATTAAAAACCCAACATTCCTAGAAACCTGAATAGTATGTCCATGTGCTGTACGGTATACAGCTAAAGTCTAGGTTATTCTTACCACAGGAAGTTTTGAAATAATATGACAATGGAAAAAGAGTATTGAAAAACTGCATTATTAACATTTTAATGAAAAAAAAATCTTGGTTAACATTTTCTTATTGATCAATGGAAAAACCTTCTGGTATACACTTAAACCTTGACCAGCTTCCTACTTGTCTCTGTTGGTATTTTGATGACTTGTCGTTGCTGATGAATTTCACATCTTGTCAGAAGGCCTCTTTGCCATTACCCTAATCTTCAACTACTTTCACAGATTCTCCATCAGATTCAAGTTAGGATTCTAGTTGAGCCATTAAAATAAAGAATAGCATTTCCTGTTAGATTAAATAATCTGGTAAAATTAAAAGGCTACTTTAATCTGCCAGGGATGTGAATAATATTTGGTTTAAAGGTTAGCGCTTAGGTTTTCTTTTCTTCTTTAGAAAGGTGACTTTTTTTATTTGTCTTTGTTGTGCAATATTTGTGGTGCTGTGGCTACCAGTTTTACTTTGCAGCAAGAAGGTCCTGGGTTTGACTTGCCCTCTTCTTGGTTAACCTATAGTTTTAATCTGTGAATTGCAGATAGAGTGTTGATGCATATGGACCTGAAAATGTTGCAGGAAGCCCTCTAATCAGCAATTATAGTGTGAAAATAAATAACGGGCTGTACTATCTAATTAATTTTTTTCTTTTTACTTGTCAATCAAATATTAAATTAAGCTCCTTGTTTTCAAGGCTGTTTTGTTGTGGGGATCTATAACAGGCGATAAATTAGATCTGGCCATCTCTGTTGGATAAACTCACGGTCTTCTACTGCTGTTTTGTAGAGGTAGACAAGCCTGAGGACATATGCATTTTTAATCAGAGCATCTTGTTTCATTCACTGCCGTGTAATGTGATCAAGCTTTAGATTTTAAATTCCCTGCAAACCATGCCGCTCCCAGGCTGCTGCCATCCCTCAGGTTCCCCCCGCATAGCAGTTTTCTCACACACTCTGCTCTTTATCTTGACAAACAACTCTCAGCTGACCCATTAGAAATGACCTTCAGCAGGTAGTAGCTCCAGGATTGTGTCAGTTTGACAGCATAATAATATGTTAATATTTAATCCATTGCAACTTTGCAGCCCCATCCCACTTATCAATGGTATCTGAAGTGTCAATAGAACAGAAAAAGCCTGTAGAGCAGTGGAAGTTGGCTGTGAGACAGTAACAGAGATCGTGTTTGACTCACCGTTGTCTTCAAAGCCACGTCGTTCTGCATTGTGTGTACAGTAAGCTGTTAAGTAATGCATTCTTTTGCCCAAAGAAAGAAAAACACTGCACTACCCTGCTGTTAATTACAGTCACGAAGGTAGAAAGGATATTTCCCGTTTTCTAGGACACAATACAGTCACTTGCAAAAATATTCAATATTAAGAAAAATTAAAACCATAAACATCAATGTATTTCAAGGGGAATTTTATGTGATAAAACAGCACAAAATTGACCTATGATATTCAAAATTTCTTACAAATAGAAATCTGAAGTGTGCCTTGACCCTTAACTCTGTGCCAAAATGGAAAGAATAATGCAGAACTGCTCTGCAAATCTGCCCTGAGAAGCTTGAGGAACCCACAGCTGTATGGGAGAATATTAGTGTCGCAAACATTGTGGCCAATAGCCAAAATATCCAGTAAAATATGTTGCTAATTTGCGGTTTAGTAGTGAAAAAGAAAAAAACAATTCAAGAAGCATGAGTATGATTGAAAGGCATATGATGGTACAACATAAGGCAATTCATTCTACAAAATGTTTTGTTTTGTGTCACCTACTACGTTAATAATTTAAAAACCAGCCACTTCTGTTGCATGATGTTTTTATTTTTTATGCAAATGACTCTCCACTTCAGGACTGTATTGATCACTTTAAAACTTTTTATCACATCGATCCAGCTGCATAATTCATGAGGGAGAGATGGAGGCGAAGAGAGTATAGAAACATGCGGCTACCAAATGGGACTGAAATGATTAATTTATGAAATATATACCATTTAAACTTCTACGCTAAAGCAGGTCATACCTCGGCTTGTATCAGTGAACATCCTTGCAAAAGTCACAGTTCATTCTGCGATCAGCAGAAGAAACTTCACTCATCCTCCTCGTCATCTTTCATCACGGGCATGTCCCCGTCAGATTCCTCGGCCTTGGCTCTTTCCACCTTGCCTTTCTCTCCCTGGTAGTAGTCCGAATCGATCCAGTTTGGGATCATGACGAGCTTGACGAAGATGTCCCCGTTTTCCTCCGTGACCGTGTGGACCCTCTGCTTCACCCCCTTGGAGTACCACCTGAACACCGGCGACTTCTCCTGGGGGTTTCTGCCCCTGTACAGGCCCTCCCCCTCGGCCAGAGTGATTTTGTACTTGTGCTTTGGACAAATTATGCACAGCTTGCCGTTGATGTCCTGCGTGTAAAGAGTGTTTGTTTGGAAACAAAGCAGGTGGGTGATATGTTAATGCAATGCAAATTTGACATGGTAATTACAGTAATTCTCCGTGTCTCGGCCCAGCAGGAGCTGGTAGGTGATTAGGGTACAGATGGATTAACATGTGAGAGTGAGTGCAGGGTGGAAATAAAAGATTTAAAGTTCAGTGCTCCCACCTGACCTAAGCGACGTTATAGGGTAATCTGACATGAAGTCAAAGGGAAACTCACCTCTATGTCTCCATTCTCCAATGTTCCTCCGGCATCTGCATGAAGAACACAAGTTTTCCTTTTATTTTTACTGCAGACAAACAAGACAGCTGTATCTGTCTACATGCATTGAGAACTAAATGCAGACTTTTATACACGGTTCTGCAAAAAGGAATCCTGTAATGCAACATCAACCCAGTTTCCTGAAAATTTACTTGTAAATTATCAAGACTGTAGGGACTTGAAAATGTGTTTCAACACATTGTAAACATCGAATCTTAAAGATATGACCCTGTAGGGTCAGGAAATTTTCATAAGGGTGGCCACACCAGGCCTGTGAAAAAATTCAGTTGGGAACAGTGAGAAAAAAATATTGTGAAAAGTAAATAAAATATTTTTTTGTTTTATTTATTTACATATTAATATGTGTTGTATTTACTTATTAATTTATTTACTTATTTATTTATTCCAGTATTGAAGAAGATGACTTTGTACGCCTTCCTTTGACATGAACATGATTCTCTGTGGAGTTCCTGTAAGTAGCCACAATAGTAATTATTATTAGAATCTATAAGTCCCAACAACATTAATAATGAGCGATTTTTTGGAAAATTGGATTGTTATTTGCTTTAACCAATCAAGTAATGACAATCCTCTATCACAGGCTGCGTCTCAAAACAGATTGTTCTGCTCATTAAAGTCTGATGTCTGGTGACGAAATTCTCTCATATGCAATAAACTTATCTGCGACATAATGTTGAAATTGGGGGTGAAAAAAAATTGTTTTAAATCGCCACCAGAAACATCCTACTCACGGTAACAGTAGCAGTCCATAGCATAGAAGACTCCCTGATGGTAGATGATCAGAACGTCTCGACCCTCCAAAGTCCGAAAAGAGCGTTTTGCTTTAATCAGTTCATCCTTCTTGCCAACGAAGTGAAGTCTTCCAGACTCCTCTTTCTCCTCCATGGCTCTCTGCGTGAGTCTGTTTCAAGATGCAACAAAGTTTTTCTCTGATGTGTGTTAATTTGAGAACTTTCACTACATCCTGAGGTTTTTTTTTTCTTCTTTTTTTAATAAATTGTCGACGGGATTATTGTGTTGGCACCTCACGTCTCAGTTGTCAGCTTAGATTAAGTCCACAACACCTCCAGAACATTTAAGCGAGAACATCCTTGGCACCGATCAACTCTTCTCCCCGCACTTTGAAACCATTAATCCCTAATATCTGCCTCGTCATCGCTTACTAAACATCTGTTAGACGTCTTTGTCAGAAATAGCAAGAGAAATCTTTAAAAAAAAAAAAAACAGGTCCTGATGCAAAACCGCATTAAATAAACAACCTACATAAAAATGGGATCTATGAAATGACAAATCCAACTAGATTTTGCCAATATCACTCCCTCCAGATACTGTGCTACATCATGAGCCTCCCAAAGAGCCAGCATGTATCAGAAATGTTAGATAAAAATGTGCTACAGAAAAATGGAATAATGAGCTCTGCTGTGTCACAGGTTGAAAAAGCTCTTTATTAGAATCAAAGGTTGCATCTCTTCTAGCCCCTGGACAAAATAAAGAAGATAATTTTATTTATACAGCACATTTTTAGCAACAAGGCAGTACAAAGTGCTGTGTAGAGAAAGAATGTACAAAAAAAACTTTAATACAATACAGAATAACACCGAAATGTTATGTTACTCCAAAGATGAACAAATAGGTTTTGCTTCATATTTGTATGGCAAGATGCCAAAGTCTGCTGGAGGAAGGAATAGACCCAGAACCCAAATTACTTGAGGTCCACTGTGCATTTTCCAAAGTTAGTGATGATTTAAGACAAACATGTCATCTTCTGCTGTGGTTGGGCCTCCTAAAATATGTAGAGAATCTATGTTGTCTCCTCAAATGAGAGACGAGCAACATCTGAGCCGACGAGGTTAAAGTCAAAGTTTAAAGCGACCCTAACTGACTCAAAGAGCCAAAGCAGCGCTGATGAATTAACTCAGGCAAAGGATGATCAGAGATTTGCACAGTGAATAGATGTGCTTTTCAGCCGGTCCACATTTCTGTATTACAAGTATCATTTTAAATGAAAACTGTACATTTTCACAATCCATAAGCCACAATCGTCAAGCTTAACATAAACAAATGCTCTAAATATGTCGAGCACATACCAATACCAACAGAGCACACAAGTTCCCATCCTTGAATTGACTCGCTAAGATAAATTAACTTTTCAATGTCGCTTTGATTTATAGAGATGTAAACATGTGGGGAAAAAAATATATCTACTGTCTTTTTTTTCTTAAAAATGACAAAAGGCGGTTTAGCTCTCACTCTGACTTTACCTTGAAACCAAGCAGCTGTGACTCCTTCGTCAAAATGAAGGACTGCTCCGCTGACAGCTCAGGGCTGAAGGGCGGGTTCGTTTCTATTATCTTCGCGCACAGGCTGCCTTCAGTTGGTCCAGCCTCCTCTGGGTCTGTTCCTTATCTAAGCAGCCTCAGACATGAAGCACACTCTATTAATTCTGATGACATCTGAGGGTCTTAGCCTTCTGCCTCTCCCACACAGGCTGTTTGATCGTGCAGAAATGGTTCTTCTTAACTATTTAGCCCATTTGTTTTACATTTATTACAGAGAATTTTCAGCCTCTTCACGAGACACTCGTAGACACGGTGAGCACAGACACAAAATGGGATAAACGGGATGTAAAATTGTGAAATGTTTCGAGCTCTTTCGAAACGGCGTGCTTTGAGAAGGGATTTGAATGTGGGTGGTTCTTTGCGGTCTGTGATTGTTTGTGAAAGAGCAGTCCAGAAGGAGAGCTTAGCATCGCTAAGTCATCTTTCTCTCCAGGTTCTGAAGTTGAACCTGACTGGTGGCAGCTGTAGGGCGTTGGCGTCCGAGGACATGGAAGATAGGCCTGAGATAGGAGGGATGGTGCTGTTTTATGGCTATGCAGGCTTTAAAGACTGGAAACCATGTTTAAAGATGCTATCCAGTGGTGTGTATATTTTCACAAACAAGTGGAGACTGACAAAAAGACATAAGGTGGTTAATTTTCACTTTAAAAAAAAATCATACATTAAAATGTGGATTTAAAGAAAAAAACCCTGCAATTGTTTTTGTTAACAATTGCAGGAGACAAAAATCAAGGGACAAAAATCAAGCAGCTCGCATAGCAACAGTAAAAATGACGATAGCAACTTTCTTAGCTGTGAGAAGATATAACAACATTCTGTTTGTAGAGACTAGGTCACACTGAGGGTGTTAGAAAGCACTTGCCCTAAAATTGATTTTACTATTTTTTTCAACAAAGACAAAATGACACTGGACGTTTAAACTTGTGATTAATTTGTACGGTCACCATGCTAGCTTAACAGCTGCCAACATTCTCAAGTCCAGCATGTTCCATGACAGATGTTTACGCTGATCGAGAACCATCAGTTAATAAAAACACATTATACCGAACTTTCTCTGTTGTATCTTTTTGAGCTTAAATTATACTAAAAAGCTGGGGGAAAGATGTAGTGTTTAAGTGTCTTTGTGTAGTGTTTGTTGATGTATTTTATCTTGACGTTATTCTTTCTTTGATTGTTTTTTTCTTTTTAACTTATTAATTTTAGGTTATTCAGCCTGTTGTTCAAAATGTTCAATAATACACAATGTCCCTCTTCAGCAAAAATTAATTAAATAAAAAAATCTTCATGTTTCTTTTTTGTCTCCCTCTATGCTTTTTATTTAGCCTCATATAGTACATTTTCATAGTCAGGAAATGTATTTAGACATTTTAGTTATTAATATTAACAGGTGAGGTGAGATAGACTGTTTTTACACTACAATAGATCCAATACAGTACAAACCTTGAGTACTCCGAGCCACCACACAGCGGAACTAATGTGTCTGTCTTGAACTGCAGTCGGACAAATGTAATCGATGCACAGCAGGCTAACTGGGGCTCTCAATGGAAATATCTCTGAAAACTAAACAGTAAGGCGTCTACTTTCTCATTCCCAGCAGTGTATGCGCATGAAACTTTCTAAAACATAAGAGAAAATGGCTCTGCGAGCTTGTGGATTTATAGTATTTCGACGCCTGGCCGGCCTCAGCCCCCCTCCGGGGAATATCGAGTATCTCCTCTTGCAGACTTCCTATGGGGAGCACCACTGGACCCCGCCCAAAGGTCTGCACCAAAACCTCCTCTGTCATTTCCACAATAAAATACCACATTGTGTGGATGCCCAGTTTGTTTTTATGTCATCTTACGTGTGCTACTCCCAGGTCACGTTGACCCCGGAGAGGATGACCTCACCACGGCTCTAAGGGAGACCAAGGAGGAAGCGGGGTTGGGGGCGGAGCATCTGAAGGTTCAAGACGGCTTCGTGCAGGAGCTGCGCTACGACGTCCGCGGCAGGCCGAAGGAGGTGCGGTACTGGCTGGCTGAGCTTAGGAACCCGGAGGCGGCGGTGACGCTGTCCGACGAGCACCAGGACTACCGCTGGGCCCAGCTGGAGGAGGCCTGCAGGCTGGCGGGGTACAAAGACCTGCAGGAGACACTGAGGGCGGCTCACAGACACCTGGAGGCTCAGCGGGACTCAAACTGAGGAAACATCATTCAGATCGGGATTTTTTTTTCAGGATTAAAGTTAAATATTCTTCTCCGTTTGTATTTATAGATTCTGCTCTTTAATCTTCTGAGAAGTGAAAAAGAAATGAATAAATATAAAATGCAGTTTTCAAATGATGATTTCATTTATCTTTGATCAAAACGAACATTTCAAATGACCAGCAATGAGTTTTTATGTTTTTATGTTTTTATGTTTTTATGTTTACTGTTACAATCGTCTCTTAATAATCTGGAGCAAAAATTTATATGACTTGATCCGTAATGGGCAGCGACTTCTTACGCTAAATCTGGGTTGCCTTGGAGACACGTTTATGTGTGATAACATACTTTATGTACAGGTACTTTATTGGTTTTAGTCACATGAAGATCCTTAAATAAAAACATTTTAATGTAAAAAAAAAAAAAAAAAGCAAACAAAAACACATCGTGTAAGAAGAAGAAACTCAACACGGCCAGACTTTTAAGAAAAAATTGCTCAGCCTTTGTTAATTGTTAGAACTCTTCACGGTTAATATTAGAGGTGGCACAGCTCTTCATCTGACTCCATTGTCAGTTGTAAACATTTGATTGTACCACAAGGGGGAGACAAACACAACGCCACGAAGCTTAAAGAATATTTCACCTTGACAACTTGACAAAGTTGATTTTGCACAGAAGATAACATGCAGCTTCATTACTACAAACATACAACATGTAAGAAATAGTGGCCTTATTGGAAGCAATGTGTTTTTATTGACATAGGTGTTTGATCTCATCAAAAACATTTTTAATTTTTTGGTGTAATGAAAAGGAAAATATTCTCAAGATGCAACTGATGAGGATAGCCATGACTCAAATGACTGAAAATCCACACTAAACATGAGTGGGGGAAAAAAACAACAAAAAACATTGGAATAGCATTGAACCTGTTTGCCAATCTTGTTATGAAACTGGGTTGTGTAAGCTAGGTCATCAATATATTTCTATGTGTGCTTTCTGTGTTCGAATCAGTGTGCCAGCTTCAAATACAAGTTTGTTTTGTTTGTTCCGACAAGTTTGTTTTTGAGTTAATTTTCAAGCATTTTCTCCTTGCGTATTTGTTCATATTCTGATATTTTTGGGACAGAAGATTTACCTTACTTATTTTTATAATCCTGATGTAAATAAGTTATGAAACTACAACATACTGCTGTGTGGTAAAAGCATCTGGACAAACTTAGACCAGTTCCTCTTCAAATGTAGAGTATTTAAAGATTTCTGGAGGAATATGCGTTCATTTAAAAACCGATTTAAATTGGGTTTTATCATGGGATCACTTTATTCATTTTGCAAAATGTTTGGAATTTAAATCAGGCAAAGTTTAGGAACAACAGATCTAATCATAACTTTTATTCCAGTAATTCTTATTTTAAAAAGTGCATTGGGGAAACGCCTAATTTTAAAACTTTTGCATATATTAATGAGAAACACACAACAGTGTAAACTGCAACATTAAAATTAATGTACAAAAATGACTTAACATTCAATTTGACTTCAGTATTATCATCAAACTAGATTTTCCATAGAAATTTGTTCCATTTAAAATCTTTCAGCTTTTTGTCTGGATATATTCATTTTAATACTTTTTTTTCCCAATGAGTTTCTTGAGCTTTACATTTGAAAAAAAGACAGAATTTATTCATGTAATATTACCAAACCAGCAGATATAGGAAATGTTCACTCTTGGCTTACCTAGTTTACTATCCATTGCTTAGAAATTTTTAAGTTAACAAACTCAGAGCTCTTCTCATTTGCAATGGCAGTTTTATCTGGATCCTTTTACTGTCACCATGTAATTACACAAAAGTTCAACTGGAATTAAACACTAATTTGCCACCTGATGTGGCATTTTGACTTCTATCATTTTTAAATAAAAGCAACTGATTCAAAAAAATTTTTAAAAAGTAGGTAATGAGCGTATTATTTCCCTGTAATAAAATCTGCCCTAAAACGATTAGAAGATTAAATCACACAAATAGTTTGTACCCAGGAACATCACTCAGGCTGAACGGCTCAGATAAAAAGCACAAAGTTTTCTATTGAATAGCTTTTGGGATACTTTTGTTTAAAACTATTCCTGATTATAGGTCAGTAAAACTGGAACTGGAGGAATAATGCTTTGTTCTTCCCTGCTAATTGAAAACTAATGGTAAAAAAACAGCATTTTATTTTAGACACATTTTGCGTGTAAAATAAGTTACAGGAAGAATTTTGTGAAGTTAAAATAGATTTCTTAAATGACACATTTTCTTTGAATGTTCGTCAGCTGATGGACAGCATGAAATAAAAGCTGTAAAAATTATTGAACCCTTGTGTGCTTCGGAGCCATAAACCAACCATAAAAGCCAAAAAATTACAAATGCAGCAGAAAGAAGCGACAGTCACTGATCAAAGACCAACTTTTATTTATTTTTTAATGACTTTACAACTCGAACACAATAATTTTACTCTTGCATACTTTTTCAACTTTAGCCTGAAGACCTACTTTCTTTAAATGTTCTGTGATGATATTTAGGCTCAGTGAGGGATAGCAAAATCATTTTACAATCAAACCCAACACTGAAGGGGTTGCAAAAACAGAAACCTTGTGTAAAATTTGCACCCTTTCAATAGAAGAAAAAAAAAATCTAATAAAATCAAACATGGATCAGCATCAACAGGATGGACATTGTGGATGGGTCCGTCTTTTACTGTGGAGTTTTTGGAGGGGATTTGTTTACTCTTTAAAAAAAACCAACATACACACATTAAATTAAAATATTTCAGATTTTATGTGGGGGCTATGTGTAGGGAATTTGGAGTTGTTTTTTAATTATAGCTCTTGCCTCCCTCCATTCTGCCTTATAAAAACCAAGGCCAACATTTAGTTTATAACTGGTTGATGCCGTCGCTCCTACCAGGCCTTAATCACAGATCTGAAGCTTTGCCAGGAACTGACACTTGGCTCTTAAGCAGATGTGGAAATTTATTTCATATCCTTGAGAAAAACGATGCAGCTCTTTGGTACATGTGGTAAATATAGGAGCTACCGCACCAAGTTAGCTTAGCTTAGCACAAGCGGGAATCAGGGGAACAATTAGCTTAATTCTGTCGGAGGTCATGTCTCCTGCTCAGAGTGTAGTCCAGCACAGAAACAGAGTCCAAGTACAAGCACAAGCTGTATTTTTATTTCCCCAAAGGTACTCATTAGTACCCCTTGTTACTGCTGGACCTAGCCAGCCTTGTTTTTTCTCTTTAAGTGCTAAATAAGCTAACCCGCAACCGGCTACAGCTAAACACACAGGGTTTCCCCATTTTCTTTGCTATGACTACTTGGATTTAGGTTTTAAAGTTTGGATGCTAGAAGTTGATTATTCATTATTTTATCACTTCTTGGACTTCACTAGTGTGTTTTTCAGTGGATTGAGAGGATTTTCCAGGAAGTGGTAACTTTAATCCTAGGTACATTCAGCTGTACTGTTTAGTAGCAAAGAAATTCCACTTTTACTATATGAGCACATTTTCATGTTGCAAGGAGGCACAGGAAAACTCTGTGGGTTTGTAAAGGTTGTGGATCACAAAGCAGGAACGTCTAACTTCTAGGTTGTATACAATTTATATCAGACCAGCAAATCCAGACAGTCGTTTTCCTTTTTTAAAAAAATAATTCAAACTCAGCAGCAAAACCTCAGAATCACTGAGAAGCCAAAACATTTCAACTCTTCACTCCACACTGAATGTGATGAAGACACACAGTCTGATGAATGAACAATAGTAATTTTTCATTTTTTGTTGGATTCAAAACTACGATCTGTCAATGAATTTGCAGAACGTTTTCCTGTTTTTTGGTAAATGCATGTTAGTTTTAATTTTTCACAGAAATTTACATTTGAGTGGATGTTATATCTGTGAGTTTAGAAAACACATTAAGATTAAGAACATTTTCAGACCTCAGCCAAATTAACCTAGCGTGGTGCACTGTTGTTGAGTTTAATAATAATAATAATGATAAATAAATAAACTAAGCTATATGCTATGGGGGGATGATAGTGGAATATCTTATTTTTATGTTGGACTCAAAACTACAACTGAAACTACAATCATAATACCTGCACAGTTTTGTTTCTTTTTTATGCTATCGTTTGTTGGGGAAAAAACAAAACAAAAACGTGGAATCTGTCAAAATTTTAATTTGCAGAGCGGTCCTTATAAAAATCCAGAAGTTGTTAAGCCTTATTGTTCCATCTGTACCTATAACGCTTAGAAATAAAATAAAAATTGGGATTTGGCAGGTCTGAACAAAAAGAAAACTAGAAATTAGTTTTGTCCAGTGAAAACCTGACAGCTGCATCTCTTAACTCTTCAGTGGAGATAATATGACACAGCAGTCCAATTAAAGCCACTTAAAATCACTCAAACATAAAAGTAATCAATTACTGCCTGAGAAAGGGGTCACTTCGTAATATTATAGCTGATCTGTGCACATCACAACATGTTGAACAATTCGTCTTGGAGACACACAAAATTGGTGCTTTTAAATAAATCGTTAACAGGGGTTTATGCTGGTGAATGATTGGGGTTGGGAGTGGAGGGAGGGAAGGGGGGCAAAAGTAGGGAATATTCAGTGACAACCAGAGATCTGTGGGCATCTTTCCGAATCATGTTGCAGGTCCATTTCCAGAGTTTTCCTCACTTTCTGTGCCCCCCCCCAAAGAACAGGACCAGGAGAAAAAGCTTTCACTCCTTCAGCTTCACATTAAAATCCAATGGGTATCCTATAATAAGTGTAGTCAAAAAAACAAACAAACAAAAAAAACATGTAAATCCTCAGCATGCTTTTCAGATGAGACCTCATGTGGGGGTTTGTTTGTGTCGGTGGCGTAAAAAGCCATCCGTTTGAAATGGGCGCTCAACGGGACGAGAGACTCTCAGAGCGCAAAGATTGTGTGAAATTCGTGTTTTACGTCAGTCACGTTGTGCTGCTCAGCGTGTTCAAAAAGCTTAATACTAAGAAGGTCCGTTGTTTTTCTTAATCCCTCAAAATCTCCAGCCGATCCAGGTTGGCAGAAAAGCAGGAAATAAAAGATGAGTTCTCTCTCTCAAGCTGGAAGTTTCATTCATCGCTCAGGTGACGAGAGTCTGACTGTAATCCAATGCAGGGATGTTTGGGTGAAGATAAAAAACTTGACATCATAAAGAACAAACAAAAAAATTTGCTAAAAGTAAATCCTCTCACACACAGGCGCACACACACACATAAACAGTTAACAGGCAATCAGTGTCTTATTTAAATGATTTTTTTCTGTTCTTTTAACAGAAATACATTTTCAATTCTAATGAAGTAGCATCAAAGCACAAGTTTGAGTCACACAGCAACTTTTTTTATTAATTTTTTTTTTACTTCTTCTCATAAACTGCATCTCAGTGTCTGACTTGTCTAAAGGACAAGTCCTTATAGAGTAATTCTGATTCTCTTAACTAAGAGAGAAAAAAACTAAAGACAAAGCACCGAGAAATGGACCGACTGCGACATTCGGAGGTGTGTGAACGCTCACATCATGCAGATCGGAGGCTGACGGAGCGACGTGGTCTGGGAATGAGCAAGAAAAGGACGTAGAGATGAGTCGTTTGGTTCTGCGGATCGTCATTAACCGTCATTTCTCTCTGAGGCCCTGAAGCTCAAATGGCCGAGATATAACAGAAAAATTGAGTTACAGTACTTTGCAAAAAGTATCCACCAGCTCTTGAACACTTTGTGTCCATAAAATAGTTCGAATGGTTGCAGTGTGGTATCGGCGATGGGGTGTGGACATTTTTCCAAGACACTGGAAGACAATCAAGTGAAAGTCAAACGGAGAATTTCGAGAAACAGAGTCGTCCTAAATGAGAGTTGAGAGGACAAGCTGCCCAGCTCATTGATCTCCTAATGAGCCTAAGGGCCAAGTGTCCCCCCACACCAGACTGAAACGCAGCAGGGAATACAAGAGGCAAGTCAGAGAACACATCGTCTCAATTAGGTAAATGGGGAAAACAGCTCCAACAAAACACACCACTGATCAAATCTCTCTCAATTCCAGGCAGATAATGCAACTTATTATCGTCATTCATCAGCGCCGACAGCCTGAGGAGCTCAAAGGACACTCCTTTGTTTCATTTTTTAATGAGTACATTTCCACTAATGAAGTACTCGTATACCAAAATACTATTACTATTCATTAGGTTTTCAACAATAGTGGCATTGTCGAGACAAAGATCATATAAAGTTTCTTCCATCATTCAAACCTGGGCCAGTCAGACTCCAGATGCATCCATGAAGCCCACTGAACTGTGCCAACACTGGAGACACAAAGCAAGGATGAAGAGTAATCAAATTTTCATGAGTGTAGTAAAAATACGACAGAAACTGGTACAGCATGGAAATTAAACTAGATTAGGGTAAATATTCATGGGGAGGGTCGTCCAGTTTGACGTTTGCATGTGGAGATGGAGGATGAAAAATGACCGAATGCTGTGTATAAATCTAAAATATGAGTTTTAGTAATATTTTTAAGAATCTCCTAGACTGGGCTGGAATAATTTCTTTACTCAAACTTCGCTAAACATTAGACAGAGTGCAAGGTGTTGTTAAGGCAAACGGTGAGAACACCAAACTCTGACTTTAAGTGGAAATAGTGCCAACAAACATCTGTTGCAAAGTTGTTGTTGTTTCTTCTTTTTTTTTTGACAGCGTGTGAAAACAGTGACTCAATCAAACTTGTATCAGTTCAACAAATGATTAAACGTTTTGGCAGTAGACTTTTGACCCCACTGTTTGTGCAAACGCACGCACACACACACACACCCGCACATGTCCACATACTCTGAAAAATGAAAGACGACCGCGGGACTAAATTGGCAGGGAGGATTTATCTTCCAGATCATCATGAGTCTTCGTTGCCAGAGTCGTCCTGGTTGTCGTAGCGCCTGGTGGACGTCCCACCGTCCTCCAGGCAGCTGATGGCCCCGGCCTCGCCCACGGACTCCATCTCGCTCTCGTCTTCGTCCTCGTCCTCCTCCTCCATGTCGTCGTCGTAGAGGTCGTCGTAGAGCAGGTCGGAGCTGCTGTCCTGAGAGGGGACCCGGGTCTGAACGCAGTACTCGGCCAGCGTGGTCGGCACCTTCACGCCGTCCCGCTCGGCCTCCACCGCCGTTGACAACACCTGCTTCCTGCAGGCAAGATGGCGGGGAGGAGGAAAAAGAACAACTGAGAATCTGAAAAAAATGTTGAGCTTAGTGTTGGCCTTAAAAAATACAGGTTTAAACTGCATCTGACTGAAACAAGACATCGCTAAATACGGCAGACTTCAAAAATGTCTCCTTCTGGAAACAGAGAAACGTGACAAAGAGGTGAAACGCTGCATATCGTTTAATTTAGTAAGTCTACTTTGGAGATGAAGACATGATGTTTCAACCAGTCGTACTTCAAGAATGATATAAATCTGGTCGGTCCAGCACAGGTGATTGCTGTGAATGGAGGCTATTTCTTTATCGGGGTAAAATTACTACCAACATAATTTTCTCACAATGAAAAAAGTTAAGTACAACACAAAGTATTTGGTCACTCTGTGTCTAATGAATCCAAATAACACCCGAGATCAATCTTTTGAAGTGAATCACTAAAGTAAATTAACTCCGTGCAGCAGAGGAGTTAATTTATAAGGCAGTGCATTACCTTATAATCTCTGCATACTCTTTATCTTTGCCTTTGCTGTCCCTCCATTTGCGAAACATGACCGAGGCGTCTACATTGGCTGGCGAGAAGGTGTTGGGCTCGTTGAGCAGAGAGATCACACTGAGCAGGATCGTCCTGACGGCAGAGAGAGAGCGCAGCGTCACGTACACACAGTCAGACATCGGGTTGCATCGGCACGGTCAGAAACATTATGCTCATCCTGCGTCCCCCATGTGGCTCAATTACATGCTACCTCCACTCTGCTCAAGTTCCCAAACACCGACTCAGCAGTTTTCCCTCTGTGATGTGAATCCTGCTGACGTGCTAAATTTAGCAGTTATTCAGCAAAGCTGCTCTATCAGTGTCTCTAGCCCCCCCCCCTGTGGTTTTTTTTTTTTGTTATTTTAGAACGAAGCCTTGTGTTTTCTAAATTAGCATCAAACTGTAATAAAATGCATGAGAGATTGAAGACACGAGTGGGGCCTCTCTTTCTTTTTTGCTCTTTAGAAGATGTACAAAATAAACAGTTATTCCTTCAGGGTTTTTTTTTATTATTATTTATTTTTAGTCTGCTTCCAAGAGTCATCCAAGACAACAAAAATCACCAGACGTCGCAGAAGGAATACCTGACGTTCTGGGTGGGGTTCCACCTCTCAGACGGCAGCTCCCCGCTCTGGGGGTCGTCGACCGGAGGGTGCAAAATGGAGATGCACACATCTCCGTTCTGGGGAGACAACAAATGGCACACACATAAGAAATGCTAAAATCAAGAAGAGATTCTACTGACATCTGTCATTAGAATATGACAGATATTGCTTCATTGTTTTTGTCTTCCTCCCAATCCCTCATGAGCTCATGGCGGTGTTGATGCTTGACACAAAAATGGCACAAAAGTCACATTTGTGTGCTTATGGAACAGGCTACTTGTATTTTGAGTTCAAATACAAGTCTTAATCTTTTACCTTTTATTTCTCTCTCGCTCCTGTTTCTTCTTTTTGCATTTTGAAGCTCAACTTACAACCTGTTTGAGTTACACGATTATTGGATTTTCATTGCAGCACAGTTTACTTTTCCTAGGTCCTTAGTAAATTTGAGTGAGGCTGCGGGATTATTCGACAAGGTGTGCTTAGGAAAAAAATAAAGAAGATTTTATTTTACTCTCTTTTTACGATAAAAAAATTCAATCTGCGCCGTAAGGGTCGATCACAACACTCATTTTACTGAAGCGCAGCTGTGGTTTAGTGTTTCAGCCTGGCTGTGTGATGGTCTTCTGTAGGGCACACAGTTTTTTCATCTGCTATGTTTCTCAGAAAGGAATATAAACTCCCATTGAACATAATCCAACAAACTATGTGTAAGAATGTGAAGTAGAACAAAACCAAAGTAGCAATATTTGAACGGTCTTTCACACTAAACTTATTTCTATCCTAGATCATTGCAAAGTTTACATACACCTTCTGTGGAGCAATATAACAACATTTCATCAATTTGAGTCCTTAAGCTTTTTGGCAACTGTAAGTTGTAATAAGTTTTCATTTTTTGATGGCTTATGTCACATATTTGCAGCCCAAAAAGGAAATCAGACATAAATGCAACCGTCTTATTTATCCCATCTGAAATTTGTTTGAGGAGAATCAGTAAGAAATAATAAATAAAATAAAATTTTATTAGCCAAAACACTCTTATTACCTAACACATGCACAAGTTATCACTAAAACATGCTTTAACCACTGTAAACCTCATTAAGTAAACAACAACTTCAGTGCAACAGAAACTCTAAAAGCCATATGAGCAACAAAAGTGAGCATCACATCCAGGTCAGCCGAAAGCTCTCACCTCGTAAATATTTGGGTGCCACATCTTGGTGAGGAAGCGAAACGTAGGAGGGGAGTATGGGTAGTCAACTGGGAACTTGATATGAGCCTGGAAGAATAAACAGAGAGACAGTTAATGTAGTTTATGTACTTTTGAGCATTTGCTGGGACCTTAGCTGTACAGGGTCAAATGACAGGTGACTTTAACCTTAAGATAAATGCAGCAGAGTTTAAAAAAAAAAAGATCTATTCTATTGGTAAAGGGAACACAAGTAACTGCTTTATTCTACAGCATGAAAAATGTGCTGGCTGCTTTAAGGAAGACCTTAATACTTTTGCTGAATTGTGACAATTCAGCAAACTGTTCACTTTGCAAGTTGAACCAAAATGCTTCATTACAAAATGGTAATTTTGAGTAAAATCTTATACTTGAAATGCTGACAGTGCAAATTTCATACAATAAATCCCTTTTGGTCCCGTTTCCATCAACTCTGACCAGCTTCTCTGTCCCTGCCGTAGAAAAATGTCCCCGCAAGACGGTGCTGCCACTACCGTGCTTAACTTTGAGGATGATGTGCAGTGTTAGTTTTGCTCTTCAATAGTGACATTCTTTAGTGATGTAATAAATCTGCTGTTAACTAAATAAGTAATCTCAAAGCTAATTTGTTACATGTTTGTTTGTTTTTTATTTAGGGGCATCAGAGTAAAGCGCTTTTCAGGATTTGTAAAAAAAAAAAAAAAAACTCATTGATTTTCTTCATCTGAACCAGTTATGCACTTTCTCGTCATAGTTTATCACAAAAAATGCCAATAACGTACATAGGTGTGTCGGCAAAATGTGGAAAAGTTCAAGGGTTATGACTAGTTCTGCTGTTCACTGCAAGTCTGGTTCAGTTTTTTTTTCTCAGTTTATCATTGTCCAGTTATTAAGTGTTAAGCATGGGAGCCTGGGTTTGCACCCAGCAGCCTCAAATTAGCTGCATGCCAGTCAGATAAGACTGTCGTCAGTCCACAGCTAATCACTGAACTGCACCACCACAGCCATGTTGTAGCATGAAAATAAATATCATCATAGATTGGCAGGAGTTTTACAGATAGAGTTGTGTTTTTTTATTTGCTCAAAAGCATAAGACAAGCACAAAACATTAAAATAAAAACCTAATTTTTATCTTATTTTACAACTGCCTGTATACAACCCCATGTATTTGTATTTAGTAAATATTTGACAAAAAAACATATAACTTGATTAAACCTTTGATTGTACAAATATTGCCAGAAGAAGGACATTGATGAGGGGGAAAATGTTTTTACTTGTGTCAGTTAAATAAAGATCAATCAAAAAATAAAAAATAAGTAAATATGCAGGTAGGATCAGTGTTTCCTAACCTTGATCTTGGGGGTACATTGCCCTGCATGTTTTAGATGTTTCCCTGTTCCAGCACATTACCTCAACAGCCTGTCATCACATTCTGCAGAGACACGTTAGTTTCAATTTAAGAGATCAGGAAAATACCAGGTCAGGTAAATCAGGAACTTTGAATCATATTTATTTACCTCAAACAGAAACAGAATTACATGGCTTGCCATTTCTTATTCTAAGGTTCCACATATTTTTATGTGTGAAGGGGTCATCCAACCACAAGAGATGTAAACAAAGCTGAGCAAGTGGCCTGCATCAACAAACATCAAGGTTTAATCTAGTTATTGGCAGAAAATCCCCAAGATTTTTCATCATGTCGTTCCTACACTTTAAAATCCTTAAATGAGATGCGTTAAATTAGATCAAGAAATACATTTTCAATTCAATTCGTATCAAAAAATACCTTACTGATCCCAAAGGAAAATTCATTTACATTTGTTTAAACACTTTGTTTAAACAAAGATGAATCTTTACCGGAATATGTTCAAATTGTGGCATTTTGACTCGAGGTTATTGATATTTCTACTATAGAACATTACGCTGATTCATGTCAAGAGAGCTCTGAATAGCAAGCAAATATATTTGCTAGCCTAACAAACAGTGCTTCTACTTACTGAGATATTTACTTTCAACCACAGTATCCATCTTTAGCATCTATAAATCTGGATCCTCAGCCTTTTTCTAATGCTTCTCTTATTTTGATCTGCAAGTGAGCTACGTATGAGGAAGCATTGTACGAAGTTTAAAAAAGGCAGGGCAAAAAAAACAACCAATTATTTATTTGACCTATTTTGTACACCCGTTGTAAACTCCAGCTACACCTGTATGAACACAACCTCTTTTTTTTTTAGAAAAAGACAGATGGAGAGTATAATCTAGCCCTTCTCTCCTACTTGTTCTCTGTGCTGAAATGCCATTTATATCAGTCACCAAGCCAAAAATAGCTTTCTGAATTACAACCACCGTACAGTGATGAGGAGTGGAGACTGAGAATGGAGCCAAAATTAATGACTGGGAAAAAAAAATCGACTTGCAGAAGAGGTCAGAAGAAGCATGAAGAGGAGAATGATACTTTTTAGATCTCTAGGATGGTGGGACTCTTTGGGTTTGAACAAATGAATTGAAATGGTCATTGGAATATTAACTTGGATTAGGTGGACTGAATGTATTTTAAGAGCCTTGTGTTTGCGCTTGGCATGCAAATGTGTTTTATTGCCATCAAGATGCTAAGCTCAAAGTTTTAAGGACACCGAGATGATGGAAGAGAAAAAGGAAAGCAAAGAAATTGAGGTCTAACATAACCACTATCTTTTTTAATGTAAAGTCATTTTAGGTGATTATGCAAAACTTTGATATTTCTGAATACATATTTTTGGACAATTTGAGAAATACTTGCAATTATGTTTTTGTTAAATATTGGAAAGGCAATAAATATTGTTTGCGATAAACCAAACTTTTCCTCTTTTCACTTGTATCATCAAGATGTTCCCACCGCTTCTGCGCCCTTCAGCATGATAACATGGTAACAATATGGCATCATTACCATTACATAGTAATATCACAACCTTCCAAATACTGCATCCAAGCAGCTCTTTGAGATAATGAATGCAAAGTGACCATTTGTGCAGATTTCTCCCACCTTGAAATATCCTCCTTCATATAGAGTATTGGGCGGTCCGAAGATGGCCACTTCCCAGTTGTAGAGGTCAGACTCCTCTACCAGGGTGATGCGGAAGCCCTCCACCGGCTGCTCCTGCAGGGACTTCAGCTCCATCATCAGGGCCTTCTGGGAACTAGGGGTTGCCTGGTGGGCCATGTTCATTCCACTTGTGACACCCAGGGGCCACAGATCAGCAAACCTAGAGAGGAGACAGGCAGATCATGAGATGGACGGTTCTATTTGATGGTAACAAACTGAGTCCACAGCTTGGAAATATCTCAGTCTTTTTTTTTTACTTGGTGTAAACAAACAAGACAAACCAAAATGCTACATCAAGAATTAAAATAGAAACATACTATGTGGCCTGTCAAGCTAGGTTTCTTCTGAGGCCCTTAAAGTCAAAGTTTTTTTAAAAAAAACAAAAAGTGTTTACCTCTGCCTCCTTGAACTACACGTTTTCGTTGGCTCTCAGCTGAAACCTGAAAGGTGAACTCATTGGCCGGCCATGCTAACGTCGCTGTGTGTGGACAACAGTAAGTGGAGCAGCGGATTTCCTCCTAAAGCCTGTGGCTGCTCCTCGTGTTTTCCAAATTCTTTTGTGTTGCCAGTGTTGACAGTTGACATGAAGAAGCAAGTCTCAGTGGAAGTCACCGTCTCCCGCGGGTCCTTCCCGGGCTCAAAACCGGGGTTTGGCTGTCCCTGCCATCTCCCCGAGCTACTGGTTCGGTTCGAACAGGCTCTCAACTGACCCCTGCTTGTTTATGTTTGTTTATCTGCGCTCCAGCAGTCTCAACTTCTCCACACGTCAGCTATAAACCCCCACCGAGCAACTTCGCACAAACGGAGCGGGTTTTCTGCCGTCCGTCGTCCCCTCCGGCACGGCGGTGAGATAAAAACACGCAGGAACTCGAGCCTGTGGTCAGAGAAAGGACAGCAAGTAGGAGATTTTTTTTTACACTCGCGAATTACACTGGCTTTTATCGATTTTTATTTTTCCTCCCATCGATGCTTCCGGCTATCATTGCGCGTGTCTGCAGAACGTAATGCGCGTACACAGTGACGTGCGCGCACCCAAGGTAGAAAAAAAACACCCTGTTCCAAATTTTATGAAGTTTCAGAATGCACTTATTTATTGTATATTATTATTATTATTATTATTATTAATAATAATAATAATAATAATAATAATAATAATAACGACAAAATATATTGTTATAAAACTGAAAACAAGAGTTGACAAATTTTTTGTCATAAAGCTGTTTTTTAATATTTAAACTAGGTTATATTTATTTTTGAAAAATAAATATAACATGTTTTTCAGGAATTTATAACTTGAAAATTTGTATTAGTTTTAAATAAATAATGAACACTATCTAAAAGTTTGAACACGTGAATAGAATATGATGTTAAATAAAGTATTTTACATTTGCGCTAACGTGAGTATGGAGATTAATTTCAAACCCTCAAATTAATACTTTTTCGGATTATACAGTAATCCAAAAAAATTGCTGTACTTTTGTGTGTGCGTTTAATATGTTACATTAGAAGATGTTTTACAATAATCTTTAAAAATGTGTTTTTAGTTACATCCCAAAAACTTCAGTACACTTCAGGGATCAGAACCAAAATATTTATCGTAGAAATGATCAAATATAATTAAAATAAGCAGAGCGAATGATTTCATTGCTCCAGGTTTTTGGCTTTTAATCGAGTTTCTGATATAATTGTGAAAAACAATTCTTGAAATACGCCCAATATGTCACTCTGTATAATGAATTCACATCTTATGAGTTTCACATGAGTTAAATTCAATTGAATTAATGAAATAAATGAATTTTCCAATCATAATGTAAGTTAAGATGCACATCTGTGTAATAAAAAGAGAGTCGCTGTCCTTGTTCAACTGGTTTTTGAACCATTGCGTTATCTCAGTCTGACGTCGTGGAGGTGAGTGACGTCACATAAGAACCAGTAGAGGGAGCTTGACGAACCAAGATGGCGACCTACGGCGAAGCAGGAAAGAGGTTCTACTTGAAATAAAACTGATTCTTAAAACAGTTTTGAACGCAGTGCCAACGTGATTGGGCGTCGTTTGGATTTCGTAAGGAAGAGACGGAGTCAATAGCGGTGAGAAAGCTCTGGTTTTAATTTGCGGGCCGGTTGTTTAGCTGTGTGAGGGGCGGTGGCAGCACGTAACGTTACAAGTCAGGCCACAGCCGAAGCTAAGCGTATTAGCATGAACAGTGGCGTACGCCGAGGTCCATTACTCTCTCTCTCTCTCTCTGGTTGTGTTTGGCACCGTGTGCTTTCAGATTGCCTTTTCTTTTACCAAATGTTAGCTAAAATAAAGCTACGTCGAGTTTTGAAACTTAAGCATTTTGATAGCGGCCAGCGCGTCATTCTATACGTTCATGTTATTCTAGCTGTGGCTAAAGGTATCCAAATGTATTCAAATATGTAAAACTTAACTGTCTGACAGAGCATATTATAAGATGTATTTGAAACTTGATGGCCTACAATGACCCAGTTTTACTCACGTTTGCCTTATGATTTAGGGAATTTACTGGATTCCTGTCGTTTAAGTTAGCTGACCTATCTTTACAGTTATCACTTATCTCTGAAATATATCAACGTGCCCTGTGTTTTCGTGACATGCTAAGATGTTGAATAGCAAAGCGGAATAGCAACTTGTGAAGGTATGGTGGTATATAACTTTATCCCCAAGTTCTATTAGTAACTAACTGTAGGGTGACTACTATGCTTGAAGTTAATACATGAGAAATCCGACATAGACACAGCGCTGCCTTGATCACAAGATCCAGCGGGTCATGAGTGATTCATGGCGGATGGACATCTATACACAGCAAACACACCAAAGTGAAACATTTGCTTTGGTAAACACATACTTTATATCTGTGATTAGTACTGCGTCATTAATTTGTTTTTGTTTACTTTATCTCATCGGTTCAAAGTTCTGTGCGGTGCAGATTTGTTCCAGAGTTTCTTGTTTCCGTTACAATTAGGCTCTGTTGCTATGTGACAAAACAGTGGAATTGATTTCAGATTTGAACTAGTTTTTGTTTACTCTCTGTTTTGGGTGGGTAGGGGATCAATCTTTGGGGCTGGGGGATCTTTCAAAACTCAGGACTAATCCCATTTTTTTTTAAACCAGAAAAGGATTAATCAGAATTTGGCTCTTTGATGCTGCCTTTTGACTTTGATAAAAATCAAACCTCAAAGAAAAACAAAAATCTGTATTAACCAGAAAATGCCTATTTTTGTTTGGGGGGGGGATGTATGCAGTATAGTCTCTGAAACTTTTCCATGTTCCATGTTCCAGCCATTTATTTAAACGCAATAAATAAGTAGAACATTGTTATCTTAGTATCTTATTCTAGTAATTAATTTTGCATCATTCTCTGTGTGTTTGCAAGGAGCAAACACACACAGTGTTTAAAGTTCATTCTGAACTTTAAATTCATTAATTTAAAGTTTTCTTGTTTTATTTTAAACTACAACCTCCCTCAAAACATTGAACGCTTTTGTTTTTCTTTTTTTAGGGACTAAATGGCTGCGAGAAAGTCTGGATCAGACGTGTATAACAATGGTAAGACCTTATTTTTGATTCTTTTATTTTCTGCAACTCAGAGTTAAATAATGTGTAACACAGATGCTTCAGTTAATCAGTTTTTGTAAAGCTTTCATTTAAATAGCTTCTTTACAAAGTTAGCTGAATTAATTTTTTTTCTTTTAATTAGAGTATGCTATTTTAACCGTACAGTATTTTTTCCCCACATGCTATAAATTTGCTCTTACTGTACAGCCTCACATCTGTATGTTTTAACAGCGTAGATTTAGTGGCCAAGATTGTTCACAAACAAGGAACTTGACTTCGGTTTATTAGCGTCACGTGGGCAAACATTTAGTGTAAATACATAAATATTAACAGGAATTAAATAAGGATTAATGGACTATATGTTCATGTATTTGCAGGCCTTTTTTTATCTCTGTGTAAATCTGTGTGCTTCCATTTGCCTGTATCTTCACTGCTGATACACCTGAGTCGCACCATTGAGGAAGAATAAAGGATATTCTATTTTGTACTGTTTTCTATTCTCTCATCTCAGTTGCAACATCTTCACCAGAGAGTGTTGTAAAGCAACTTGTTTGTTTAGCTACGATGTGTTTACTGATCAGGAAAAGGTTTGAATTTCTGACGGACCGATTTCTCGATGCATTTCTACTTTAAGGTCCTACTTTAGGGTGACTATGTCTATGTATTTAGGGCTGCACTACAGAAAATCTTATAGTGATTTATATATTTTGCAATAACAATATCACATGCAATTTATGCCTTTTATCTTCTGTCCTCTCTTTCTCATCTGTGCTTCCATCACTCTGTGACCTTTAACGTTTTGTGGTAATGTCATCTTGGACTCTGTTCAGCTGGCTAACAGTTGAGCATTAGCATGAAAAATGCAAGTTTATGACACTATTGCACACACGGCTATAGTGATGATGATATATTTGCAATATTTTGTGCAACCGTGACAGTCTCCTTCTTTTCTCTGTTCAGGACCCATCAGCTACCTTGATGATGTTCCCTTCAAGATAAACGACAAATTCCAGCGTCCAGCTAAAGTCGGGTTACCCGTTGGTTTCCTTATGCCAGATTATGGAGCTGTACTTGCAGACACAAAGGTACAGAGGACATAGAGATTTTTTTAGTCTATTTTTCATTTACATGTTGGATGACCTGTGTAAAATGATTGAGAAAGAGGATTTTAATACATTCAATTCTACCAACTTCCATTAGTTTTGTTGTTGTTTTATGAATGTAATGAATTATTTTTTTTCTACGGTGATGAAGTGTTGCCTCTTTCTTCATGCCTCATTCCATGATTGTTTCTGTATTTTTCTGAAACTTCCAATTTAAGTAACACCAATATGTAATGGATCTTAAATTCCTAATGCGTAGTTCGTAGTAAGTAAGTAAATATTTAAGGTGTAGCCAAGCAAAAGATGTTCCTGTAACTGGAATTTTAACACTATATGGCTAACGTGACTGATGTAATTACTTTTCCATCTTCCTTCCCCTTCCTTTTTTCTTCTGAACAGTATGACTTTACATTGGAGAGGCGAAGTGTTCGCTGGGGGATAGAACTTGCTGACGCTAAAGCAGCAGCAGCCAGAGCGGAGGAGGCAGCAGCCAAGCAGGAGGCTGAGAGCATGGAGTCTCTGTCTCGGGATGCTGACGGAAGTGGAGGGAACAACCTTCGCTCCGCGGCGGAGGACCAGGACCTTCCGCCGCCAGCCCTGAACCCGGTCCTTGCTGGACTCAGTCACAACGCCATCCTCACTCCACTGCCGGCCCCCAGACTCGGCCCCAGAAAATCCCAGGACAGCACTCCACAGCCACAAAACCTCAACCTAGCCGACTTTGAGCGGGAGGAAGACCCGTTCGACAAGCTGGAACTGAAAACCCTGGATGATAAGGAAGAGCTGAGGAACATTCTGCAGAGCCAACCTCAGCCTCCGCCCTCTGTGTCTCCACCTCAGCAAGGTTCAGTATCTCGTGGAGACAGCCCGTCTCCGCCCAGCACCAACACCAGCATCTCCTCTAAGCCAGGCTTCACTCACAAGCCGAACGGCTTGGTTGCCTTGCTGGATATGGACAAAGTGGGACATCCCGGAAGAGCGGGCTTTGACACGGACGATCGGCCTTGTAACATCCGCTCTCTGACGTTCCCCAAACTCTCCGATTCTGGTGAACCGGAGTCGGTAAAGTACAGTCCTGCACCCGTTCCCATTCCGTCTCCCCGACGGAACCTAACCAACGGCAGCCCGCCAGCATTACCAAAAACACAAGTCATCGTCTCCCCGGAGCCATCCAACCACAACAAGAGTGGAACGCCAAAGCCGGTGAGTGTTAAAGAGCACTCTGCACGTCTGCTTGAGGTTCAAGCAACCCTTCGATATTCACTCTGTTTTCATCCTTTAACTAGGCCAACCCTGGAACAGGATCTACTGGACTGCCGTGCGGTGGAGCTCTCCTCAGCATGACGCCCAGCGAACGTCAGTGTGTGGAGACGCTTGTGGGAATGGGTTACTCTTATGAGGAAGTTTTACGGGCCATGCAGAGACAGGGCCAGAACGTGGAACAGGTTGGTTACCAAAACATTGAATGTGTATCTACATGCAGCCAATTAAATATCTTACTTTGAACGGCTGAACATTAATACAAAACGGAGGCTCCTAACACACAAATGACTAAAAAATATGACCGCTAAATGACATTGCTGTGCAGAAAGAATGAACTACTAGGAGCATCTGGTCTTAGGCTACTGCTACTGTGCAGACACTAAAGAATCTCCATCCTTGTCACATTTCTATTTATTTTAAACATGTTGCTCTGACTTGTGTAAGGGTAAGTTTTAGGCAAGCAGTTCTTTCCATTTAGCATGCCACACGTTAACACTGTGCAAGCTAGATATTATCAATTCTTGGTTGTAGCTCCTGTTAAATTGTACTATGGAAGAGCCAAGATTTGCTGACGTGGCCGATTCTTTTTATTGGTCCAATAATAAATGCAAGTTATGGGTGTTGATGTTTATTTTAGTAGTTGCACAAAAGGCAGAGGAGAAAGGGGGCTCAGGGGTGACGTAAGTGGAAAGCAGTCGCTTGCTAGAAAGAAAGAGAATAAATACTTGTCTGTTTTGAGAGAAATTCCAGTGCACAATTATTCCACAACATTTCTGCCGCTGCTTGATAACTGTGATTGGTTGTCTTTGGTCGCACGCTACTTAATCGTCTGTCGGCCACAGAGCAATGATTCAAGTCGGGATATAGAGATTCTCTTCCAATTCTTCCAACCAGAACATCTTGTCCAAGACTTCCAATAATTGGAACAGCATGAACCCAGCAGGAAACTATGGATAAACGATCTTAAGTTCCTAGAGACTGTGATCAACTTTAAAAAAATAAAAATAAACTATCAGTTTAGAAATGCCACCATGCCTTAGTATAAACGTCAAACTTTTTTGCACAAATAGAATTTTTAAGACCTAATATGACATTTTACTTCATTGCTCCCATTTAGAGAAACTAAATGAAGTTTATGTTAAAGAGGAAGCAAGTTTTTGTTGCTTCTACAAAAGGGAAGTTAGTAAAAACAATGGCTGACCTTCATCTATCTTCTGTCCAAGGTATTGGACTACCTGTTTCTTCATGGTCGTCTGTGCGAGAGAGGCTTTGATGCCAGCGCTGTGGAAGAGTGCTTAGAAATGTACCAGTGCTCAGAAGAAAAGGTTTGTACTTTTCTCTTGATCTTAAGAGAAAGGAATGCACTCCCTTGACCTCTTTAATAATGATTTCATTGCAGATTCCACTGTTTAATCATGTACTTTTCATCGTTTGTTTCCAGGCCTTGCAGTATCTTGAACTCATGTCCAGATTTGGTGAAATGGGGTTCGAGAGAGACGCCATCAAGGAGGTTCTGCTAGTCCACAACAACGATCAGGACAAGGCTCTGGAGGATCTGATGGCCCGCGCCGCTGCGAGTTGAGCCCACCCGGCGGGGAAGCCAAAGCTCTACCCCAGGCATCCGTCTCCGCTCCCACTCTGAAGCCCCTTTCCCTCTGCCTACCTTATCTCACTACGCCCCGCCCTTCTTGCCTTGGCTGTGGAAAGGACACCTGGGAGGCGATTTCTGTCTGTGCTAAAACATACCATGCCTCAGCACATCTGAAAGTTTGTGTGCCTAGATTGGATTGAATTAACCTGTACCAATACTAACTGCTCATTTCAGGTACTGCTGTGTTATTGGAGTGAATGACTGATGCTGGGAAATGTGGGCTGTGGCGCCTCAACGCCACTCTAATTTGCTTCCTCTTGGAAGTCTTTCGATGAATGCAGGAGAAACTGCACAATTAAACGGGGGAGGAGCTAGCAGTAGGCTGTGTGCACCTCAAGGGAAGACCTGTGGGAACTTAAACTCTTTGATAAGACAGCTGCCATGTTCCACTGCTCGCTGCAGACTTTAAAATGGTGATGGGAGCGGAGAGGTCGAGAGAAGGCCCTCTTTTCTAATTGAACCAGCTTACAGTGAAAGGCACAATCACAGAACAGAGCTGACTCTCAAGAAGTGCCCTCTGAGCTGTAGTGCCCAGGACCTATTTCTGTTCTTCTTTATGCTTTTCTTACATTCATGTCTTATGTTTTTTTTCTGTTCATTTTGGACATCATTTGTCTGTTTAAAGGTTCCATTTATTTGCTTTCTGTTTTAGGAATTGCATTATAGATCATTAGTCATGAAAACTCTGAAAATGAAAGAGTGTTTTGTTGCACTCTTCCACCTGCACTGGAAAGAAACAGTGGGAAAACTTTTCCCCCTAAAAGAAATACAATATATATCTTGCCCCAATGTCACTGATCATACAACGCACAGGCGCACACGTGTTTCATTTGTTCAGATCTTATTTAAAATAGTACACTGACACTTTGATTTAAGATTTATTTGGAGTTCGGTTTGATTATGTAAGATATGTTAACGTACAAATGCAACGCTATAGAACTGTCCTGAGCGTCTGTTTGCAGACTGAAAGAATGAGGGGCAACAAAAAAAATAATATAAGCAAGGGTTGTTTGTTTTTCTGCAGCCAAATTACAGTGCAATAGATGCATTTCATGTTGTATGACTGTTGACTTGCACTTTGAGCCTCCAAAAATGTTAAAAGGAATGGTCTTTAAAGCCTTACTGGAAATGTGGATGAAAGTTTCTGTTTTATTGATTTCTATCATTTGTTTTCTGTCACTGAATTTAATATGACAAAATTGAATCAAGGCTGAGGTTGGACTCTTGATTTCCTCCCCTGACCCCCGTGTACTTATTTTTTTGTCCCGTACCTCAGGCAGATTGAGTATTTTCATGTATTGTTCAAAGGCGAGCCCTCTATCTACACAAGGCATGGGCCGGTTTGAGATTGTGATAATCTTTAAAAAGAAAAAAAAGATACTACCATTGTTCCCTGTCAAGAAATGTAGTAAATGTGTACAACAATCTAATTGCTTTTATTCAAAAAAAGATGAGCAATAGTTATTTGTGTTGCTAAAATAATCTAACAGATTTTTTTTAACAATTGTAGTTATCCAAATCATTTTATATTGACACACACTAAAAAGTAGCAAAATATTTTGAGAAAATTATAAGGTGATTAGTTACAAAATACAATTCTCATTAGATACAAATTTTATTCAACCTGCCCCTATTGTTAAATAATGATTTGGCCATTATTAGCCTTTTCTTTTGGGTCCTACTTTCATCAACCACACCAAGGCCCAACTGCTGCCAAAATTGTAGACTCATTGAATTATTTAAATATAACCTGTCAGGCAACATGAAATAGGCTAAAACAGCACATCATGTTCTCATCTGAAGAAATCAGAGCAACTGATTAGCACGATATCTGTATCGTGACATCTGGGAAGTGTTAAAAAGCCGTTTGGACCAAAGGTGAGAACCATTATTAAAACATGCAACAGTGGTGAACCTTCCCATGAGAGACATGCCTACAAAAATAATTCAAATAGCAAGTTGATGAGTCATCCAGGAAGTTGCAAAAAAGAAAAACATCTAATGCAGTATGGTCCCCATTTCCCTCAGTTAAAGTCAGTGTTCTTGATTTAAGCAGTAGGAAAGACATGAGTGAAGTTGGCTCCTTCACCTTCAAATCTAACAATTGTGCAGCAAAAATTTTATTTGTGCCACTATCATCTTAAAGATATTAATAAATGTTTTCAGAACGCATAAAAGGTCATCCAGACCTCCCACCTTCTTCAAATGAGACAAAAGTGGTATTAATCAACTTGATTTTCATTTGTGCTGCTTTTGCTTTGAAAATATTGATGAAAGTAATGGCTAACCAGTCCTCCCACATTACCTAAATCTAACAAATTTGGTGTCAAATGTTTGTGCAGTATAAATATTAATTTATGCTGCTGTTATTTTAAAGATTAATTTTAAAAAAAGTTTCTACCAGCACAAACGTTTCACACAAATTTTGCTAGATTTGAAGAAGCTGGGGTGAAGAACAATGCAGAAGATGTCCATAGTGATATCACTGGGAAAGTGCCAGTGCCTGAGTCACTGCTGACCAAAAAGATCCTGAAGGTCGTCTTTCATTTGCCACTATAAAGACTGATGAGTTCCAAGAGTAATAGGGAAATGTTCTGTAAACCTATAAACATGTCAAGCTAATGGCATCCAGAGAAAGAAAAATATAACCCCAGTCAGACATAATGGGGCGGTGTACGGTGGTTTAAGTAACTGGACACGTTGGGCTTTATGAAACCATTCATTTTGCCCTCCATCTGGAAATCCTGTAAGAGAATGTCCAACCATTAGCTTGAGACTTTGGGCCCAAGCACACTTGGATCAGTTATCCAAAGCACAGCAATAACTCTTAAAAGAAAAGAGATTTTGGAGTGAAGTTTGGATTTAAATCGATGGCATGGCATCAAAAATTCACCAAAGAGGCTGAATTACAATGGTTCTGCAAAGAATATTGGGCCAAAATTCCTCCATTTCAATGGAAGACTCACTTTAATTTACCGAAAAAACTTAACATTTGCAGTAAGCTGTGATACAACAAACTATAAAGGGGGCTATTAATTTTTCACTTTAGGGTCAGGTTATTTTGATAACTTTTGTTCACTTAATAAACTAAAAGTATATTTTGTATTTACTAAGGTTATGTTTGTCCTGTGTTAGACTTTGATGATCTGGAACATTTAAATGTAAAAGCAAGAAAAACCTAGAATAATCTGTAAGGGCTAATGTTTTTTCTCAGCACTGCAAACTTAGAGAAATAAAGAATAAACACAGGTGCTTATTTTCAGCAGTGTTCCTTTACCAATACAACTGGCAACAGTCACTCTGGCTTCTCATTAAAAGGACTAAAAAAAATGTTACGGTTGTTGTGCATCAAGCATATACACATGACTGGCCCATGCCTTATCCAGACACTAAAACCAATGAAATGATGTTTATAATCATACTTTTGGGATATAACAACATATTTGTTGAGTCTAAAATACCTTTCAGACTATATGACAGACTTTTTAGAACACGTGGATCGCTCCCTGACTCATAATTATTTACAGAGTTGGAATTTCCATGTCGTAATAATTCACTTGAGTTCCTATAGGAAGCACTTTAAGTTAAATAGGTTTGACATGACTGACAGCTGCTTCCTTTTTTTATTTGTTTCTATGGTTAAAAAAAGAAAACACATAAGTGGTATTATTGTCTTCACACTTGACTTGTTAGATTTTTGTTATCCACAGATATTAATTAAAACTGTGCACCTTTGGCTGTTTGTGTTCTGATTTTTTAAAGGTTTTATTTGGATTACAGGTTTTGGGTAAAAATATGTTTATGTAAAAAAATGTCAGTTTCCACATTACCACAAAGCAAATCTAATCAGATCTGAATAATGTTAATGGTAAAGTTGAGCTTGGTGAGCTCAGTGTCGTTTTCCAAATTCACTGATGTGTTTCGACAAAATGTTTAATTTTCTGTGAAATTATTTAGAAAATACAACCAATTAAACATGCTCATCTTTTCAGTATTGTGTTTCTCTGTTTGTTTTTTAGCCCAGCTTCGTCTTCTATCCCAAGTATTTAAATGTGAAAGATGAACCTTTCAAAGAACAACAAATCCTTCTCCTGGCTTTGTGACTCTTTTTAAATGTTCAGCTGAAGAGACAACAATATAGTTGATTGTTTTAAGTTATTGTCTACAATAACTGGAAAAATCCAACTCTGGCTTGTTGGTCAGCAGAAAGAATATAAAGAAGTGCAGCATGCAGTAGCAGCAATCTGCCTGCAACTAAAAATCAGAGGAAGTCAGAACCTGTTCATGAAAATTGATACAGTCCTACATAGCTATTGGAAGAATTGTTTCAGTCCCACTGACTTGCTGTTATAAGAAATTATTTTCAAGACATTTGTGATTTTCTTGTTTTAAGATTATACAGGAGGCCACATTTGGTTCTCATAAAGCCCGATCTTAAACAATGCAGTCTAGAACAGAAGTCTTGAGTCATCTTGACTTTTTCATATTTAGCTTTCAACGAAGGAGAGGTCGCTTTCATCTTTAGACGTAAAAAGTTACTCTATGGATGATGGCTGCATTTTCAGAAGTAGGATGTTTTGAGACATGGAAACAAAAGGTTGGTTGAGTCACATTGTTGGGGATTTTAAAATTAGCTCAAGACCATCTGCTCAAGAACCAGACACCAGACCAGTGAGGTTTTGATGCCTTCCTTTGCAGAGGGAGAGATCCACAACCTCTAACCCGCTCAGGATCCAAAATTGGTGAGCTCTGCTCAACTCTGCTTGGGAACCGGCTTTTATTATGATGACCTTCTTCAGGGGAACAGTGCTAATATAACAGAACAGATGGACACCTTGAGAGGGAAATTACATCATGGATAAAGAAAGAACCTTAGAGAATAACTGGTCAGAGCCAGTTAGGTAACTGAACACGTTTTGATAAAACACTCAAATAAAATTATAAAACGATTAGTTTTACCCAACGCACACTGACTTGTGCAATCATTCAGGAATAAAGAAGACAACCAGAAAATTCAAATACGGCTTTGCAAAATCCTGTGGATCTTTCAACACAACCAGTTTCCAAATACAAAATAAAATTTCTGATTTCACGTGCTAAATTCAGAAAAAAATATCACAGGAACAAAAAACAGTTTTGCTTCACTGAGAGATTTTCCTGCCCCATGGCACACAACAGATAATTATGCTACTCCTAAAAATAATAAATATTCATAACTCTGGTAGATTTGGAGAAGAAACAATTTTGTTCCTGAAATGAGACATTAGATATTACAAAACATAAAACAACATACAAGAATCATTGTGTAGAGCAAAAAAAAGGAAGGTTTTATTTTCATCACAACAGTCAACCCCTTTTACAATTGCTTGGCAACTTGTTTGCATGCTTCCACTTCTATAATGACAATTTATTTTTAGAGATTAACTCTAATATTTTGACTTTGAAAGGTCATCACCCTAATCTGCAGCGCCTCCCATTGGTTCTCAATTCGGTCAAGACTCTGGCTGGGCCACTCCATGATGTAAAAATTGCTTCAAGTCAAAATAATATAAAATATTATGAAATCATAAATGAATCTGCTAGGGGTATAACTGTCAAGAAACCACATATAAGGCTGGGAGCTAAGCAGAACTGCTTCCAGATTAGTGGCGAAATAGTTATGAATTCAAACTTGATATATTTTGAATGAAAGTATTTAATGACGTCAGAAGATGGATCGTATTATTAACGCAGAAAAGCTTGGCCGGATGTTGCAAAGCTTCTCCATTCTTGGAATCAGCTTACTGCTAATTAAATCACCTTGAATTCAAAAATACTTGACACTTAATGTGTGTGTGTGTCTGTGTCCGTATCTTTCTGTGTCTGTATCTTTATAACAAATTAACAGAAAAAGCGTCTCGGGAACGCCGGTGACGTCAGTGAGTACGTATTACGCTCTCGCTTCCGACCTTGTTGTTGTTGATGTTTAATTTGAGTGCGGCTGCGCACTGCCCAACGCTTTCGCCGTTGCCGCCGCTTCACATACAGCTTGGCAGGAGAAAACCGACTTGAGTGGAAACGGGACAGTTTCTGCGGCCTCACGGTCATATTATTCAGGAGGCGGAGTTGCATATTTACCTTAATCTTAGCTTCGCTCTGACCAACCTTACCCTTATGTGATCGTCCTACCTCATCGTCGGGCACTGCCACCGAGGGCCAAGGAACAAAATAGCATATCGCCATTATATGACCCAGTATCCAGTGTTACTTGTACCCTCCATGTGGGTGAAGGAACTGTGTGTGTCAGATTATGGCGAGAAAAACAGTTAGCAGGAAAAGGAAGGCAGGAGAGCCGAAGGACCAACAACAGGTAGGCGGAAACCGGTTGTATTAGCATGCTAACTATGTGCTAGCCAGTGTTAGCTGACAGGAGCATTATTAGCATCCGTGCGGTAGCTTACAGATTCACTACCGCTCTACACGGACGCACAATGACCCAGAACGCACACACAAGAGACTTTTCAAAGGAAGAACTCTACATGCTTCCATTTGAGGGTCAGCATCCGCTAATGTTAGCTCGACGTTCGCCAACGGCAGTCCGTTACAATACAAGAGCTAACGTTAGCTCAGTGGTGGAGCTAACGATGAAGGCTGATGTTCAGCTGTTATTATATTGCAATTACATGGCCACAGGTGGTCTTTTAAACGTGACACCTCTCGGCTTCAATTGGCGTGTCAAATCAGCTTTTCATCACCAACAAGAACTGAATTGATTTCGACTGGAAACCAGATTTACATTTGGAATCTGATTGAATAGCATTTTACCAACGTCAGCGTTAGCTGAGACGTCATATGTGCTAGAGTGTGTTGGCTTAAGGTTGTCATCGGAATTTGTGTACTTTCATAAAAATGGGTCAATTGGGGATAAAATCTACATTATTTGTAGTAGTAATTTGTGAGCAATTGGTCAGTTTTTTGTTAATTTGTCAATTGGTCAACCTTTGTTAGATAATCTGCTTTGGAAAAGTATATCATTTTTCATGTTTTGTTTGTAATCACAAACTCGAATGTATGCCTTTTTAATTACATGTGATAGACCAACACAGAATAATAGTTCATTCTGAAATGGCAGAAAAATGTTACTTTTTGTACATTCTTTTTCTAAGCAAAATCTCCAAAGGATTGCATGCATTTGAGTCCCCTCGACTCTGATACCTCTAAATAAAGGGGCAACAGGACGCCCTGAGAAATCCCATAATTTGCCTGTAAAAAGCAGATGCAGACATATTCCAAATATTCCATGTCAACAAAGCATTGACATCAATAAAATGCACGTCTCATTTGTGAAAACATTTGAAACCATGAATGGTTTTCTTTCTAAATTACTTAGCTTTGATCTATCACATCAATAAACTGTTTGCGATTGCAACATCACAACAGGTAAGAGTACTGCGCTGTATCGTTTCCACAGGTCGTTATTTTGCACCTGCTTTTTTTTTTACCTTTAATATGTTTTAATTGCATCCCTTCAAACACCTAGAATGTCTATGTCTATAATTTCTTTTTACAATTTGAACTGTTTAATTCTGCTTCATCAGATTTGACTCTTAGCACAAAGAAATATCGTTTAGCGACTTTATTACTGCTGAGAATGCAGGGTGACCTTTTCTCGCTCAAATGAATGAAAACTCTACCGTGACGCTCGAACCTTTCCCTCTGCCCTCTTCCGCAGCTGGGCTGGTGTCAAGCGCCACAGAAGCGGATCCGTATTTCTTGTTCGTCGCGGCACGCTCAGCAGTGGTGCGGCAGTCGGCGCTCTGTTGTATGCGCTCTCCGCGGCCGGGAGTTCAGGCCCCAGCAGCAGCACGAGTTGCGGCTCCAACGGAGCCTGCGTGGCTTCGCGGCCGGCAGGCTCCCTGGGATCCTCAAGGAGAGGGAGTTTTCTCTGGGACGGCTGAACAAGGTGTTTGCTTCGCAGTGGCTCAACCATAGGCAGGTGGTGTGTGGGACCAAGTGCAACACGGTGAGCTGATCCAGTTTTTGGCGCCCCGTCTTTATATTTCGATCTTCCTCGTGCGTGCGTTGGACTTAACTGGCTACGTGTTCTTCCTTTGTTTGCAGCTTTTTGTCGTTGATGTCCTGACAGGGAAAATAACAGGCATTCCAATGCTGAAGGACAGGGAGTGTAGTGAACCAGGCTCTGGGACGGTGGGTGCTATGACGACAGGGCGGCAATATCTCCCAACAGGGGTCTCTCACGCCCGCTTGGACCAGCAGGGCTGTGGCATACATGCAATTGAACTCAACCCCTCAAAAACTCTGCTTGCCACTGGAGGAGATAACCCCAATAGCTTAGCCGTCTACCAGCTGCCAACACTGGACCCTGTTTGTGTGGGAGATGTAAGTGACTCTTGTATTGTAATTTTTATATGTTGTTCAGACATGTAAGCATAATTAGTGAAACAGTGTCTCAGTTTTATGAAATAATTTCTGAAGCTTAAATACATGTATTTCTGCCTTGCCATATCAGGCCATAACCTGATAAAAATACGACAGGTCTTCTTTGAAAGTCAAAATTCAAATGTTTCAGATTTTTCTCTAAATCGTGTTGAGGTTAGCAGAGGATTTGCTAAAGAGAATTATCATTTTTATCACAAGTGAATTTAATTAAAAGTTCTGTCTTGGTTTAGTTTATTTGATCTAAAGCACTACGATTCACACATACTTGTTATAATCAATCAACACTCAAACTATGCTTACTAATGAAAGGAAATTCAAAACAAAGGTCAAGTGAAGGTAATTTGCAAGAGTTGTATTAGTCGAAACGGATGTGTTACCACACAGCAACTTTAACAGGTTCACACTGGTTTGGGGAAACACCTCCTCACTCTGGCAATTTTTTTACTTTCTATCTAATTAATTTTTTGTTTTCACAAAAAAAGTGGAATTCTCATTGTTTTTATGTTATAGTTAAAGCCGTTGTTTTCATGTGGGCATTGCTGAGATCTAGGGGTTTTTTCCAACCTAAAACCCTGTCACAAAAGCACTCAAAGTGCCATATTGTCTAGAGCACATTCAGTTAAAGGGGTCAAACCAGTCCGCAGTAAAAGTGTGCAGCTTGTCCCATCTATTGTGTCGAATACAGTGGAATATTCTGCAGCACTGTGCAGTAACTCCTGGATTGCTGCAGCACAGTTGGAAGGTCTCAAGCAGAGTAGGTTAAGTGATGCATTTCGATATAGAAAGAAAATTCAATTTTCTATCACTTAAAAGAAATTTATTTTGGTAGTAATAGGTCTTTTAAAACCGCTCAACCCATTCTGAGTGCACACCCTAAACAGGATAAATTGAGAAAATACAAAAGACGAGTTTCAGATTCTGTGGAAAATGAAGTGTTTCCTACAGCGTTTCATGAGACAGTTCACACTACAGCCTGAAGTGACCCAATTCCGATTTTTTTTGGCAATTCTGATTTTTTTTTGCCCGAGCCGTTCACACTGCCAGTAAATGCGACCTGTATGTGTTCTGCAGTCTGAACGGGCAAACGACCTGAAAGTGTCCCGCATGCGCAGTAGAGGGCGCAATAGCCTCAGCGTTCTGTCAACCTCCATAAAAGAAGAAGTGCTCAGTGTTTGCTGACATAAACATGGAGGCTTACGGTGGAGCTTAGCTTACATATTTGAAGTTTTTGTCCGGCCGGAGCAGCATATTAACAACTTAATCATCATTATAGTCCATCATAGTTGATTTTCTTCCCACCTGTGCGTATCAGGATGCAGAATAGTGAGATTTGTTGATAATCAGTGACGTACAGTTCGGATGAATGCGATCTGAACATTAAGTCGCATTTGAATCCGATACGTATCGGATATGGGTCACATTCGAAAAAGAATCTGACCTGTATCCGATCTCTTCACACTGCCATGAAAAGATCGGATACAGGTCGCATTACGTCAAAAAAAAAAATCGGAATTGGGTCACTTCAGGCTACAGTGTGGGACTTGGGACTTTTATTCCAAATCCACACATTCTAAGGTCCTTGAGTTGTTAATTAGGAATAACAAAAATTTAAAAAAAAGTATTTTGTAGCTCTTTTGGATATTATGACATTTCACACCAAACCATTTTGTTTTCCAGGATGGTCACAACGACTGGATTTTTTCCATAGCGTGGATCAGTGACACTATGGCTGTTTCTGGTGAGTAAGCATGAACTGTGTGACCTCTGGGCAGTCAGTAAAACCAGCAGGTAGACGCTCTCTAAACCAAGCTGCTGTCCCACAAAGTGTTTAGCAATGATTTCTGTGACCGTTTTGGAAAATCCTCACCTTTTACCTACTTACTGGGTTGGCTGATTATCCGCTGCCTGGGCTTTTCATCTGCAGGGTCCAGAGATGGCTCCATGGGTCTGTGGGAGATCACAGAGGAAGTAATTGGTCAGTCTGAGAGAAGTCCGAGTGACGACACGGTACCGTCTTATGCGCACATTTCCCACCGTGCCCTGAAGGACATTCCCAAGGAGTATACCAACCCATACAACTGTAAAGTTCGTGCTCTGGCCTTCAATAACACCCATAAAGTAAGAACGCCTCTGGATCCTATGCAGTTTGAATCCCCTTAAATTTGGCCTTTTGTTCTCAGTTTTTTTCTGTTTCTGAGCACAGATGAGTCGAATTTTCGTCTTTAAGAGATATATCCTGATACTTGTTTCTATAACTCTGTATAAAACAGCTTAAGTTATTGCATACATTATAATAAAAAAAACTGTTGATGAAAATAAGTGGATGGATTAAATGGACTTCGTAAACATTTGCATTAAGGGTTGTTAAATGAAAACTTTATTGGAATGAAATTGTTTTTAACTGTTAGTCTTTAATAAAACTAGGCACAAGTTGGTATAGCAACCACATGTTACAAATGGTGCGAATTCACTTTAAAATGTGGTCTAATTAATTTAGCTAAAACATTAAAACATATTGTTTCACGCTACAACTTTTGTATGACATTAGATTTTAAAGGAAAATCACCATGCAGGTAATATTTTCTGCTTGTTGGATAGTTTTTCTGCCCTCGTGTTCAATAGATGATTATTTTTATTGGTTGAGACTCAAAGTTTGGGACACAGTAATAAAATACATGAGGAAATCAGGAAAATGTGGAGTAATCATAATCTGTATAACGACTGTAATCGTCAACAGTGATGCCATAATTAGATTAACCGTGAAAAGAGTTAGCAGGCCAACTGATTAACGGTACACAGAAACAGATGGGGGAGGGACAGCAGTGCGTCGCTCCAAGGTCTTTACATCGCTGGTCACTTTCCATGTTATCCAAAACACTTTAATCCACAGAGATGCTATGATAAACATTTTCGGTCATTTTAAAGTTGCAACTTTTTGTAATCTTGCTATAATTTCATATGTGGAATTTATCAGATCTAATTTGACCAGTAACATAAACCATAGACCTGTCTATAATGACTTTTTGGAGAAAATGTAAGCTTTTACGTAACCTTTTACTTACATTTTTACTCCTTCTTTTGGGAGTAAAAACTTATTTTTAAATGGAAACCTGTCTGAGTACTGTACATTTTCATTAATAAATAATGACCTCTTATCCGTCCTTCCTGTCTGTGTGGTTAAATTCGGCGCAGTCAATTCTCATTCTGCTAATTAAAATACTTAAAAACAGCAGGAACTTCTTTTCCCCCATTTCTGGTACCCCATATTTTAGTGGTTTATGTCTTAACTTCCTGTGCGGTTTTTCCTTTGTCAGGAGCTGGGTGCCGTGTCCTTGGATGGTTATTTTCACCTCTGGAAAGCAGAGCATAATTTGTGCAAGGTACATGACTAAATAATCATTTGGTCTATTCTGTGATTTATTGCTCACCTATGCAGGAAGTAGATTGACATCGCACATGTCTTTTATTTTCTGCTACAGTTTTCTATGTTTTTGGAGCATGAGAATATTGCTTTGTTGAAAATATGTGCTTTTTTATACCAAATTTAACTTGAAATTCTTGCCATTTCCACATCGTCTCTGTAGATACTGTCCACCAAGCTGCCTCACTGCAAAGAGAATGTGTGTTTAGCATATGGACAGGACTGGTCTGTGTATGCTGTGGGTTCTCAGGCACATGTTTCCTTTCTGGATCCACGTCAGCCTACCAACAACATCAAGTCTGTTAGTTCTCGAGAGAGAGGAAGCGGTAAGTTAGCTATGGAATTTCCAAAGAAGATGTAAAATCCAGAGATTTTACATTGTTGGATTTTACTCTATTAAAATACTTAATGCTCACTAATAAACTTTAAAAAAAATTGCGTGGCTAAATGATGAATTCACATCCTCCTGGAGGAACTCAAGCTTGTTCTTTGACAAGATTGACTCTTAGAATTACATTTATTTTAATGTTAGCTACATATTGTTTAAAATATTTTAGCTTGACTAAGTTCATGGTTTTAGCGTTTGATACTTTATGCTTTATAGAAGGGATGCAAGTTATCAATGAGTTGATCTAAAGTTGATTTATCTTATCTGTTAAGTTACCACTTTCTTAAAAATCTCTTCTTGGCCAACTGTCTTTCTATAACACGAAGGACTACATGTTTCATTATTTCATTGCTTAATGGAGAAAAACCTGCATTTTTAAATTATTTTGTCAGCTGTATCAAATACTAACTGAATTGACAAAGTTTTTCCCCCCTCACATTATTGAACATATTTATAAAATATAACCAAACATGAAGCTATTATGTTGCTGAACAGGAAAAGAATAAATGACATAATATTCATATGGTAGTATGGTCGGTGGTTGCTCTCGAGGGAAAGTTAGAACTTCGCTCGATGTCGCACTCCGGTTGGACCTTTTCTTGTTCTGGTGTGGCTCCGCCATCTTTATTCCTGTATCTGGCTCCGCTTAAGGATGACCAGTGGCGCCTTCTGCTGCATGGGGGCCAAACTACAATACTGAAAGAAGGCGTAAGCGGACATTATTAATTAATCGATTTAAACTAATTTTAATCTAATAAACTATTAACCGATTAACCGACAATTGCAAGTCGATTGATTCTTTGCATCCCTACTCTGTATCTTTTGGCTTCCTTTCATTAATGCTTAGCTCTGTCTTTGTGCAGGGATCCGATCCGTGAGTTTCTATGAGCACATTGTGACTGTGGGTACCGGTCAAGGTTCTCTTCTCTTCTACGACATCCGGGCTCATAGGTTCCTGGAGAACCCTTTCAATCCATCCAGCGGGTATCGGAAGGGTGCCCCAGAGGGCATCCTTAAACTAACCACAGGGAAAGGCTGGCTGGTAAGCTGTTTTTTTCTCTTTTCTTTAAAGATTTCTTTCCTACATGGTAGAAAAAGGTTGCTTAATCTCCAAACCTTGCTTTCCTGTTCTGGGCTGCTTTCAGAATCACGATGAAACATGGAGGAGTTACTTCTCAGACATTCATTCCTTCCCCAACGCCGTGTACACCCACTGCTATGACGACTCTGGTACCAAGCTGTTCGTAGCCGGTGGGCCGCTTTGCTCTGGCCTGCACGGAAACTACGCAGGACTGTGGAGTTAGCTTCTTCCTCTTTTTGTCACTCAGCTCCTTCCCTACCTCTCCATCGTTCTACGGAAGTCCCTCGATCTTACGCGCTTAAGTTCATCCACATCACCTTCATTGGGATCTGTTTTGATCAGCAGATCATCTGTTTTGCTCACACTTGGACTCAGGAGCATGATGTTTCATAATTTAATGTTGTTGCTGTGTATATTTGTGTCCACTTTTATGTTCTCATCTTCCCCAAATAATCCCTTTCACATTTTATCTGTTTTTCCCCCCCACCCCACCCTTTTATATATATATATAGATATATATATAAATATAAATAGATATGTATATAAAATGTACAATTAACTAATAATTTAAAGAGCTACAAAGTCTGCCACTGAGAAACTCAGAGTTTTGAAAAACATTAAGAATAAAAATATTCATTTTAGCATCATTAATACCTTCACATCCAACCTGCAGGGATTACGCTGTGGTCTTTTGCTCGCTTATTTTTGTACTCAAGGATAGTGTTAACTGCTGCTTTCTCTGTGATAAATAAGTGTATTTGTAAAAAAAAGAAAAAAAAGAAAAAAACACACACACACAAAAAAAACAGAATTCACTCGAAATAGTTTTTCCTTCTTTCGCATAAATGGACAGCAATAATGACTGAAGGATTACTGATGCCATTCCTGTAGATGGACCGAGCACGAGTGCAGTTTGACATCTGAGAACGATCAACACTCGCAAAGTACTTCTTTCCTCTGCTCTCAGAAGTAAAACAAAGAACTGGATCAAGTGGGAGATTTCTTTTTTTTCTTCTTCTTCTTCCTCTTATCTTCACTGAGATGATGTAAAGGAGAAAAATCGTGTTAGAATTGATAAGCGCAGTGTTATTGCTCTGCTAGGACGTAATATAGAAATGATTTTTTTTCTCCACTTTGATCCAACGGACGATCCCATGCTGATGATCTAATTTACTTCATTTGTATTTATTTTACCTCCTTTATACCTTGTCGACTTCATTTTGTTGGTCAGGATTGTTCATCTTGCTTCTTCTAAAGGACGATGGTTTTGATAGCATGATCAGATACGATCCATCGGGAACAGTTTCTCAGAAGTGATGCAAAGAAAGCTCATTATGTTTGGAAATTCTCCTGGCACATATATATTTATATATTTTCTCTCATAGCCACTCGCTCTCTCTTTTAACAAGCCGTGAGTGGCTGTGCTTCCCCTCATTATATGTAGAGTCAGGGTTGGCTTCAGCTATGTCTTTGCCTTCCTGAAATCTTTCTGTGAAAGACAGCCACAGAGTTAATCATCAGTTTCCTTTTCTACATGAAATGAAACAATTCTGACCAAGTATTGACTAAACAACCAACACTTTAAAGTGTGTTTTATATATATATATAAATGTGTATATGTGTGTTCGTAAAAAAAAAAAAAAGAAAATGCATTAAGGACAGTTGCGGACATTTTCTGTGTACGCCTAAGAAATTGTGTGGATTAATCCGTCTCCTTGGTGACACCTTTTTTTTATACAAGCCTCGTGAATGTTTTTACAAATGACTGAAACAGGATATTGTAAGATATAAACACTTGGGGATATAAATCTAATTCTTTAAAAAGGAGTAAATAATACAATAAAATGTATATTAATGTATCTGTTTTGTTGTTTGTTTTTTTGTTTTGTTTTTGAGGTGTTGACTCTTTACAGAAATGTGCTAGTCCAGAGGTTGTCATTGTTTTAGTGTGAACCCCCAATAAGATCCCATTTAACCTCCTCATCCAACTTTTTTTTTTGAAGATCCTGTTTATGCCTTTAATTGTACAAAAAAATGGAAAAAGGACAGCTAACAGTTATTAAAATTGATGTTTTCATTCACATTTGACTTACAAAATAACGCCTGTATACTTAACCTGTAGTTATCTCTAGGTTCTTCCACTACGTTGGGGCTCAGAAGATGAAATGTTTTGGGAACTTCTGGTCTCGCATACATTCTCATTAGGTATTCTTGGTTTGGTGCTGTTTAGTGTATCACTAATAATCCACAGCCTATGACAGAAGATCCACCTTTTCATTTCTTTGCAGCTTGTTTTGGATCCCAATTTTCATGATCTTAGAATAACTTTGTAACTGATTTGGCCTCTGTAACACAATGCTCCATCATGCTGAAAAATTTGTTGGATAAAGTTGTTTTTGACGCACATTTTGATCATAGGAAGCAATCTTGCCCATGTACACAATGGAGGCAGAATTCATCATAGAAAAGAACTTGTAATTAGCCTTAAGTCCAACCTTTCTGCAGAACTGCAGCTAAAGTCTTTCTTGGACAGAGTACGTCTTCTTTGCTGCGCTTCGTGTCACGAGTCTGATAACCGAAGGTCTGCCAATGAGTCACGACACGAGCGTGTTCTTCAAGTCGGGAAACTAGATGGAGAGATTTGCAAACTAATAGTAGAATTACATCCATCCATCCATCCAGTGGATAATAAATCTTTCTTTTTTAAAGATTGATGAAGAGTAGCAAAATGCTCACAAATAAGAGGCTGTACTCTACCATCTCTGCTATTGACTTGAAATGATCACAAGTATTAAATTCTAACTTATTTGGGAGTTGTTTTTCAAAATATTTTTTGTCAGCTGGAATCTGAAAATTTGACTTCTGAGTACAAGTAATCCCCAGCTCTTTTCTCTGCATGCAGTGCAGAATCTCCCAGACCTTCCTGCTGCCATTATTGTGCAAGCTTTGCACTGGTGGTAACGTGCATAGCGACATGCTTAACAGGAAACCGTTTAGGTGCTTCCTGGTTTTCCTGAATAGCCTGTAGACTTCCTTTCTATATGTCAACCTTTCACCTTGAAGTTCTTGATAACCTGGAATACAGGTTATTTCATTGCAATATTCATAACATTAATTTCTTTTACATTTGAAGCCATTTGCTGAAAGGTAGTGATAGTCCAACAGTTTTTTATGGAGCAAACATTTATTAAAAAAAACAGACTGATATTTCATAATAATCATAAGCAGTGTTGATGGTGGTAATGGTTTGCTTATTTTACAAACGAAGGGCTTATTATAAAGTAAACTTTCGTTCATTTGAACTTAGTTAACACGAATAAGCCTCTGATCATTCAGTGCAGCACTGTAAAAAAATAATATGAGAATCGGAAGTGAAGCAACAAAATCCGCTAAATAAATCTGTTCAAGGGCGACAACAATTTGAATCTCTCAACGCTGGTTGGTGGTAATAATGAGCATTTAAATGCGGTGGGGAGAGTTGGATCAGAGGAGCATCCACCGCGGCAGCGCACGTCACGTGACCACCTTGTCTACTGCTGGCCGAGTGAAGCGTGTTAGCAGGTAATAAAAACACACATTTTCTTCACCCTATTCAACTTACTGGTAAACGTTTCGCACCCGGTATGCGTCGAACTTAATTAGTCGTTTGTTGGACCGCCGAGCAGCCGGCTTCCTTTTTCGCTGTAGCCGGGCTTTTAAAGAATGTCTCTTCGCAATTTTTCTGTTGTCTTGAATCCCGGCGAGCAATGTCGGGATGGGATTGTGCTCTGCGAGGCCCTTTTTTCCCCCCTTCCTGTAGATTTGATACACCTTTGTTGTTGTCAGGCTTCGGCTTGGTTGTGTAAATGTGAGCATTTTAACTGTATGTATGCGTGTCGTTGTGTAGCAGCGGCCCCAAAAATACACACGGTACTTCCACGATAGTTTGATGGCCGTTGGCTATCAACTTGGGCGAGATTTAGATAGCATCGTTAGCCGCAGCGTTTGTTCGATGCTAGTGTCAACGGTAGCACGAAGCGGCTAACAGCAAGCTAGCGAGGACAAAGGGGACGGCAGTATCAACAACACTAAAGTCCCGTCAGTGTCGAACTGGTGGTTATGTTTTAAAATATGTTGTGTTCGTGGAGTACGCGTAATGTACCCGCATTTTAGATGTTAAGAAATGACTAACACAGCAGCAACCAGCTAAAATCAGCGTTTACAACACAAGACTACAGTTAATTGTCTTTTAGCTGGAAAAAAAAAATCCCCAAATACAACAAAAAATAGTAAACATTGTCGTGAATTTTAGTCGTATTTTTTTTTTGTATAGTGAAATATTTTAACTCTGCTTTAAAAATTCATTAAGTAATTTTCCTTATACGCTTACTGCAATATCGGCGCTACTGCAAACTAAATTGTCCATGACAAAAATTTGAATTATTCTAAGAAACTCAAATCTGCTGAAATTGTATAAAAAGCCTGCTCTTGTTTTTTTAGCTTTGTTCAGTGGTGCAGCCAATGAGAAGCTTTGTGTTTGCCAGCGTCACGCAGAGCACGTATAGCTGGACTGCTATTGTTCTCTGACACAAAACAAATGGGTCAGTCGGGAAATCTAAACTTGTACATTATGTTGTTTTCAATTGACACATTTATTTACGTGTTTTACAGGTGCACAGATTTCAGGTCTTGTGGCTGAATTCTAATCCACCGATTTTGTAGAGCTTGTACAGTACAAATATTATTTTTCTGCTTTTTGGATATGCTAGTTTTAAAACTGTTTGGCAAAACACTATTTTCTTAATGCATTCCAAAGTTACAGCCTAATTTACGCATAATATCATAATATATTCTCCCAGGTTCTGGTATAGAGGTATCGGCATAATTAAAAATTACAGCTTTTTAATTTTTACTTTTACATGATTTATTTTCTATAAGATCTACTCGGAATAAACGCGGCTGCGTTCAACTTAAGATCTGAGGAGGAAAGAAACTGATGTGCTCTTGTTAGATTTAGTAATTCATTAATTTATTGCAGATGTAAAAGAGCTTTAAAAAGCCTCTCTGTCCAGAGTAATCATTAATTTATTTTAGAACCAGAGGAACTACTGCTTAGCACTTGGAGCAGAATCTGTGTCATTTTAAAACAAAAACATCATAATACGATTTGACATGGCAGCCTATTCTAGTTCTTAGTTTCCCAACAACACTGACTGTGTTCTCCATCAAGAAGTAGAATCTTACCTTTACCCTAGACTACCATAATTTTGTAATCAACACGTGAAATGAACGATTTAGTTTAGCTCTTCAAAAAGCTGAAACAAAGTAACTTTACAGTCATGTTCCACTTTTGTTTCTTTGTTGTTTTTTTTCCTGTGTGGACACCTATGAGTCATCTTTCCTCAGTCACGACTTCTACACATAGGAGTGTTGTCCTTTAACCTGCATCCTTACTGATCCGAAAACAAGTCATATTTTTAGTTATTCAGCAGTCGGTCAACAGTCAGAGCAGAAATGAATCATAAAGTCTGCCAGTTCCGAGTCTGTATCGAGACTATTATGGAACTAATAGCAGCGGTGCAATAAAGGATCGCACTGAATTTGCAGTCGCGTAGCAAGACCTGGATCAGGATCCTCGTGTCCTCGTGTTTAGATCAGGGGTCCCCAAACCTTTCCTGAGAGGGCCACATAGCTTTTTCCTTCTCTGGTGGGGGGCTGGAGTCAATTTGTAACAGAAAAAGTGTGATGATTGTAGGAGTGCCTAAATGTAAAAATGTATTGCTTTCCAGAAAGCACAATCAAATAACCCTCTCTGGATTCTTAACAGACAAAATGCAGGAAGGATTATAGTCCGTATTTTCTGAACTATGAGCCGCACTGGACTATAAGTCACAACCCCAAAGTAGTTTTTTTTAAACCAGTAAACATACACATATAAGCCTCAGATATCTCTGCTGCTCCAGGTTTTCCACAAAGATGCAGCAGCAGCAGAGAGGGGCGGACACCCAAAATTTGAGTCATAACAGGTCAATTAAATATCACATTTATTACGGCTGAAAAAGAAAAAGTTGCTAAGTTTAGATTTAACAGAATTGATTACGGTAGTTTCCTAACTGTAACAGTAAAAGTGCTGATTCTTCGCGTTGCTACTAGCATGCGCTAAATGAAAATGAGTTCTTTCTTGTTCTTCTTTAGATTTCAACAGCAGCTTGCATCCATTATTGTTGCATTACTGCCATCTACTGGATCCTATACCTCAAATGCTCAATGAGCCCAGTAGTATTTTAAAAAAATCTTCTTTTTCCCCTCAATTCTTTTTAACTGATCAACAACATTTTCACATTTCAATTCCATATTAAAACCTAATTCTGTTTTAATGGGCGCTTTCTTCTTTTATTTCCAATTTTGACTTCCAATGATTCACTTCCTGCTAAAGAGCCCCCTGGTGGAAGCGGGCCGGATCCGGCCCGCGGGCCGTAGTTTGGGGACCACTGGTTTAGATCATTTCAATGCATCAGTTTTGTGTTTAGGGTCTAAATAGAAGCTCTTATTCCACAATGAGACAGGATATGGAGTCTGGGGTGTGGTGTTTGTCCACGTTGTGTAGTCTGTGGTGTTAGTAAAAGGACACTGGGTCGCTCTTCCTCCTTGACCCAGATTCTCAGCAAAGCTGTTGCGTCACCAGGCCAACTGTGCGTCTTACAGCCTCCACAAGGCCACTATTCATTACTCGAGAGTGAGGCTTTACTGTGCTCAAAGCATCTTCTGGTGTTGGATGCTCAGGAAGTTCTATGGCATCAAACACAAGGGGAAACTGCAGCTGGGTCGTAAACAGTGGCAGTTATTAATTAGCATTACTGCTGGTAGCTTTTTGCTCATTCTCTTACGTGGGTTTTGCTTTTTGATCTCTGCAGGTTTTTCTATTTTGTACATACAGAGTTTTGTATATACTGTATATGATGAGCTTGCTGGGCGGCGACAAGGCCCGGGGTCCTCGGGAAAAAGCGCCGCCAGCGGCCCCTCACACACCACAGCCACAGAAGCAAATACAGGTGAGCGTCCCCGAACGCCAAAGTGTGGAAGCGCTCTCCTCTGAGCGCTAGATAAGATCCGCTAAAGTTTTCATTTGGTTTGATTGCATCTGCTAAGTAGACATTATCCTAATGGGACAATAGGAAGTGGTTATTCCCCATTTATTTCTTCGTCATTGATTTTTTTTTTTTTTAATTTTTTTTTTTTTTTTTTTACCACACCAACCACAAAAGTACTGCATCCCTTTTCAATGTCTAATGTGTCTGCGATACAGGCTACTGCTGAGCAGATCCGGCTTGCTCAGATGATCTACGACAAGAATGATGCTGACTTTGAGGACAAAGTTAACCAGGTGTGAGACACTTGGACATTTTGGTGGCTTAAGGTGCCCTTCACATGTATTGGCACCCCTAGTAAAGATGTGTAGGAAGTGTCAGAAAAAGCAAACATTGCTTTAATGTTAGCATCCTATGCTTGCTTAACGTTTAAAGGGGGGGAAAAATCCATACGAGTGCAAATTTTCTATTGGAGAAACTCTTTAACTCGCCACATAGATATTAAATTGATTTCTGCGTATATTGGAGATCACCAATGATAAATATCGATTGTCTGTGTAGGTGAGCCATTTATTTCCGACTGGATGTTGTGATCAGTATCCTATTGGAATGCCCAGGAATAATTAATACGTTTTAGTTTTTCTGGAAGATTCCAACAGGTTTGTTGTAAAAACTGCCTGGTATTTCAAAGAGTTTACATGACATGCATTCAACAAGATTCCTGGAGTCTTTGGAAGAGAAACAGGTTCTCATAATCAAAGATTGACCACCATACCTAAAGGTGGGACACAGTTCCAGCATTTTAGCTCACTCTAGGTATTTGGTTGTGATGGTAAGGCAAAAAAGGCTTTTTTTCTGTTTCAAAGCTTTTCTAAACAACCGCTTAGTGTGTAGGTAGCATCTAATAGTATATTTTCTCCCATCAGTACAATAAATGCGTTGAAATCAACAGTTGAATTTTCTTCTACACATCTTTACTTGGGGTACCAGTTGATGTGGAAGGTGCTGCAACTCTATCAACTTTTTTTTGATGCTCTAGTGAGGTTGGCACCCAGTGGGAATCCTGTGTTTTTCCATCGCTGACACAAGCAGACGTGTGTAAAGTGTGTGTTGTTCCTTTTCCAGCTGATGGAGGTGACTGGGAAGAATCAAGATGAGTGCATGGTAGCACTTCATGACTGCAATGAGGATGTTAGCCGAGCCATCAATTTCCTCCTGGAGAGCACTTCCGACATGGTAAGTGGAAGCTCCTTTCATCTGGTAATGGGGATTTGCTCATTCAAGGGTTTCATTTTTAATACAATAAATGCTCATGATAACTGGGAACCAAGTGGCTAGTTGTAGAAACACGCGTTAAATCTTTGATGACTAACACCAGTTTCCAGATAAGTACCATAACTTTACACTTGTGCTGTTATTTATGTACACACAAGATGTTACATTAACAGTAGTTGGAGACTATTCAACAGCCCAGATGTAGTGTTTGTATAGAGATCAAGGGTGTTCAACATGAGGTTTGGGGACCAATTGCGGTCCCTGGACTTTTTTTGTGCGGCCCTTAGACCACAATTCAAGAATAAATTAAATAAATTAGGACAAAACTATGACTTTAAAGTTAAATTTGACCAAAAATAGCTTTCTGGTTTCATTTCACTGGCATGGTAATTCGGACCACATCTACTGATTGACTTCTACTACGTAGTACATATTTGTGCACCTAAATTTACTTTTAGTTGCTGTAAAAAAAAATGTAAACAAATGAGGTATTTTTTTCCTTAATCAGGCTCAAATTACTAATCAGTAAACTGGTTGCCTTTCATTTAACAAGGAACACGTGCAACAAAAAAGACATTTGAGGATTTGGATCTACGATTCTGTTCCTATGGGGGTGGGAAAAATCTAATTTGCTTTGTTTTGTTTGTTTGTTTTTTTTTCATCAAAATAGTTCATATTTAGTTTATTGAGCAGGTGAACAGATATTAATTTTGGTGATTTTAGTTTATAACGATGATGCACTGTTTTTTTTCAGTGAATCCTTTTGAGCTGAACATTTTGCCCCAAGTGACAAAATGTTCAACTGATACAGACCATTAATTTATGTCACTTGAAACATACTCGCCTACCAAGTACTGCAGATTTCCAAGCAGTCCTCGACTGTTATGAATAGTCGAGGACAGCCCCAGTATTTATATGATTATTAGTATCATTTTTATGTTGACAGTCGGAATAAAACAGGTAACTTGTTTTTATAATTGGATTGAAGAAATGTAAAATCATTTCTGCAGCAAAAGATTAATATATTTATTCTTAGGTGAGGGACTTTTGTTCCCATAATCAGTAGTTTCTAATGAACACTGATTGTGTTTTTATTTAGTTTTTGTGTCCTCTCCTCTTTTGCATTCAGACCTCATGGGAGACGGTGGGGAAGAAGAAGCCTCTGGTGAAGGAAAGCCCATCAGAGAGCAAAGAGAACAAGGAGAACCGGGAGAAGAAAGGGGAGCGGGAGGCCAGCAAGGGCCGCGCCTCGGCCAACCGCAAAGGAAAGGGGGCCAGTCGGAACCGGCAGGGTGAGGACCCAGTTGAAATTAAATCTGGTTCAGAACGGGCCAAAATGTCTTCCTGTTGAATCCGGTAGTTGTTGGAGTTTTATTTATTTTGCTAGCAGCACGTCCAGAGGAGAACGGGGTGGAGGCGCCTCCAGTGGACAAAGGTTCGGATCGAGGTCGAAGAGCCAGGGGAAGCAGAGGTAGGAGGATGAAAATGTAGCGCTGTAACAATGAGTAATAAGTTGAATGGGTTTGACTTTTGTTTGGCTATTCTGCAGGGTCAGGAGGTCGGGGTCGAGGCAGAGCACCGCCTGGAAGCAGGTTCTCAGCACAGGGCATGGGGTATGGTGGCAACACACTACGGCAATGATCTCTTCAGATCATTGCCTACTGTTCAGTTTTTAACACGTGAAATTAACCTTTGAGATTTGAGAAAGAACAAACCAAGGTGAGTTTTAACCTTCGCTGGACTCTGTTCATCTCTTTGATCAGGACTTTCAACCCAGCGGACTACACCTCAGAGGCTGGGACCGGGACCACACAGACCGAGGTTTGGGACACAGCCAACAGCAACAACAACGGCAGGAGCACAGATGGGACAGGTGAGCGCTGCAGAGAGTGTGCTGCAATTTCACTGCAATCTGTCTAGGTGGGAAAACATTATGTGTGTGTGTGTGTGTGTGTGTGTGTGTTCTTCCAGTTGCCTGGAGAAATACCATGGAAGACTGGACACCTGAGGAGTGGAATGAAGACGTCAGTGTGAGTAAAATGTCTGATTGTCTCTGTCTGTGTGTGTATCTGTTAGGGCTGCAGCAGTACACTAATCTCACGATACATGACATTCTGCTCACAATACACAATACATCATGATATTAGCAACCAATACTATTTGCTACGATTCGATACATTTTAAAGATTTTCTGAAAGATTTTAGAGGGACAGAGTGATTTTGGTGACATTTTGTGACTGTTCCATAGACTTGGCTGGATGGTGTAATACTGGTGGAATAAATATTGTTTTTGTTATACATCTGTCTTGTTTAAAGATTAATTGTGGCTTTCTTTGGCTTTGTCTTCATTTATATTATATTGTAATTCATCTATTTCATTTAATTATTTAACTTATTGTAACTGGTTGTTTCATTGCATGTCATTTTTAACATGTGCAACTGGGTACAAAATGTCACATGTGTGATAACTGTCATTTAATTCATGTTGATTTGACGTATAACTCAAAGTAGGATTTAATTTATTGACACTTTCTGAGGAAAAAAATATCCATAAATATTGTAGAATCAATAAAATTACACTGCCCTACTTTATATATATATATATATATATATATATATATATATATATATATATATATATATAAAATACACACTATGTGTTTCTCTGTCCATGCAGCTTTCAGAGACCAAGGTTTTCACCTCCTCAAGTGCACCTGCTGTTGAGAACCATATCACCCCTGGGCAAAGGTTAGTCTTGCAAAAATAATCACACTTCTTGAAAGTCTGTGATGCCACGATTTCAAATTAAAACCTTTTTTAACACACAAAAATCTGAAAAATGTTGCACATTTCAATTCAGTTCCCTTCACTCTTAATACTCCACAAAAAAAATCAAGTGCAATTTCTGACCTGTTCAGCAGGGAAACAAACCCAGACATGTCGCAAGAGCTGTAATGTAACATATTTGAAAAATGTACCTTTTTGTGCAGTCGTAATACCTCTTAAATTTTGGGTCTATGTACTGGGAAAAATGTATGCATTTACCAAAGCTTGTGTGTGTGTGTTAGTCTGGACCTCGCTTCTCTGCTGCAAAAGCCTGGAGTAGGAGGAAGAGAGCCACCTTCCTCTTCTTCCACGTCGAGTCTGGTCTTCACCAACTCCCACCACCATCAGCAACCGCCACCCAGCCGCAGCACGACCAGCAGCACCAGCTACGCCCACGCTGCTCTGGTAAAAATAAAAGAGAACGCTGCGTTCTTATTCATGTTTTCCTGTGTTTGTTGTTCTCAATCATTATGCAACCAAAAATAATCATTAAGAACTTCACTGTTGTTGTTTTTATTTCACCAGTCTTCGGTTCTGGGGGCTGGTTTTGGGGACTTGGGCCAAGCCAAGCGGCCTCAGCCTAGCGCTGGCGCTCAGATCCTGGAACAGCTCAAGGGTCCCGGTTTGGGCCAGCTGCCCTCGTCCCAAGCTGCCCCTCCAGTCAGCACCCAAGGAAGCAACACCTCTACGGGTCGGCTGCCGGGTCTGGGAGCGCCGGTACCGCCGCCATCGTCCTCCAGCTGGGACATGAAAGCTTCAGAGTCCAACAGCTCATCCTTGTCCTCGCAGTTCAGTCGTAAGTAGTGTAGATGCTTTTGTGGTGAGTAAATCTATTGATGCTGCGCGAGAGGCGGCGTTGCACCCTGGCAGTCTGTGTAAACTATCGTTGTAACTAATGATTGTTTTAGTTTGACGATTATTCTGACGATTAATCAGTTAATCTGAAAACAATTATTTTGGTTATTGCTTAATCTGACAATCGATTAATCGGATAGCCAATATTTTAGTTGCCAATTATTCAGACAGTCATTCTGACGATTAATCGATTAAGCTGCTGAAATCGTTGCCACATTCTGCAGATTTTCCACTTAAGCCCTCGATATACAATATTACAAATACATTTAGAGATGTTTCTTTAAGTTCTTTTTAAAATAAGAACATGAAACTTTTATTACCTAAAATACAATGACTGAATCATCATTTGTAGCAAAATATGAATTTGCAGCTATAAAAATACCTCAAACATCAACGTGTGAAAAGCTCAACGCTTCCTGCTTGACTCAACTTCAGTACAGTGTAGGACTAATGTTGACTATTTTCTGTATTAACCAAATAATAATAGCAAAATTTGCTTTATAGGAGATATTTTTTCTTTATGCACAAAAAAGATGAAGCTCTAACTGTGCCACCTGAGAAGTTCTGGATAGAACATATTTACAGTTTGTTGTTTTAATCTTAAATGCAAAATGCATATATTTATTGTACAGGTTTGGCTTAACTGTCCTGAATGTGTTCTTTGAGCTATTGGCTTTTTTTCTTTCCTTTTTTAATCTATAAACTCCAGTTAACAATTAATCGATCGCCAAAATTGTTGGCAATTAATTCAATCGATTAATCACGATTAATCGTTCCAGCCCTAAAGTAAATATACATTTTGTTATTCCTTCTTCACTGCTTTTGCTTGCAGGTGAATTTGGGCTGCAACCGGAGCCTTCTCTTGTACTGAGCCAGCTGGTTCAGAGGCACAGCGGCCCCTCCTTGCCTCTGGCGCGCCAGTCCAGTCCTCCCATGCAGCAGCAAGCCCCTGCTTCGGCCTCGCCTGCTCCCCAACACATCAGCATGCCAACACAGGCCGCGACGGCCGCTGCTGGCGCGAAGCCTGGTCTGGGACTGGACTCCCACGGAGGCAGCACACCGCAGCAACAACGGGGGCAGCTCAAAGGCCCGAAACGAAGGATACCTCCTACATCGAAGGTAGGAGTGACGGTGATGCGCAGAGAGAAACTGGGCTGCTGTTGAAGCTCGAAGGGAGGCGGTGACATGTAGGAATGTGTTGCCTCCTCTCTGGTAGATCCCATCCACAGCAGTAGAAATGCCAGGCTCGGCTGATGTCCCAGGGCTAAACCTCCAGTTTGGAGCTCTGGACTTTGGTTCAGAGTCGGCACTGCCAGAGTTTGGGGTCGTGGATAACTGTGTGGGCGCAGTGTCCCGGGAGTCCACGCCGGCACCCGCCCCAGCACCACCTGCATCAGGAGGGACCCAAAGCCACACAAGTCTGTACTCCAAACCTCTCAGGTACTGCTGCCCTAGGACTAAATGCATCTTATTTCAATCATTTTTAAAAATGGTTCACGTTTTGTACAAGAGGTGATCTTACTTCTTGATGTTAATTAGGTGTATTACAGCTGAGATTGGCAAGTTGAAGAGTTGTGATGGTTATGATTATTTTAATAACTAATTATTCCATTAGTTTTTTTATTTAGCCATGTAAGCCTTTTAGACAATATCAGAAGTATTAGATGCAAATATACAAACTACACAGTTCCTTTTTGTAAAAAACCAAAACATTTTTTGCCTAAAATGCAACAAATGATCAAATACTTATAACATCAGCCCAGCCCATTCTGCTAAACTTTGCATCAATAAAGCGTAGGGCTAATCTGTTGGCTGTTTTATACCTGGATAACAAAAGACCCTTAATGTAATAATTCTAAGAGTGATCGCTTCTTTCCATGTGTGTTTTTTTTTTTTTTTTTTTTTCGCAGTGAGTCGCTGGGCAGCTCTCTCTCAGTCGCCCTCCCTTTGCCGCTCTCGTCGTCTGAACCGGTGTATCACTCCTCCAGCGCGGCCATGCCCAGCCTCACGCCATCGTTGGGGACAAACAGCCCCGCTAACCCTCCGTCGTCCACCTCTGCGACCTCAACCACCTCGTCTTCTGCACCTTCTACCTCCTCCCACTTCTCCTCGGTAGGGGGGAGCTACGAAAGTACAATGCCCCCTCACACGCGGCTCGCTTTTTCCCAGGGCAAGGAGCCAACGGGGCCGGTGATGGTGAGCAGGCCAGCTCCCCCCTTAAAGGATGCGGTCGTGGTTCTTACTGATTGGCAATCGGCTGACCTTAATCTGCATTTTCTTTTTTCGTCAGAATGGTCTGAATGGTGTGAGAACTTCAGCCGCTCTAGACGGTTAGTTACCCACCACTGCTTTATGTTTAGCTGTTTGGACAGAAGAGGTGCATTTTACGTCATCAGTTAGCTGCAAACAAGTTATTTCCGTGTCTCTCAGCGTCGTCGGCTTCTTCCACACCAAAGCCAGAATCGCCGTCTGTGAACATCAACGCCAACGGTCCCTCAGGCTCCTCCCACTTAACCCCAACCCTGCCCCCACACAGCTCCACCGCGCTCTCCAGCCTAGCACAGGACCTGCCGTCAGCGAACCAGCTGAACTCGCTCAACAGGTCACTCAAGTCTCGCCTGACGTATCGTAACTTTTGAAGAGCTCGCCAACTTTGTGTTTTGTTTTTTTGTTATAGACTTGTATAAGTTGCATAATTGCATCCTGAGTTCAACTTTTTTCCCCCCAACAGCCACGTCAGCAGCCATTCCTCTGTTTCAGCTCTGGGATCAAGTTCTCTCACTGTGAGTACCTGGTGGGGCTGCATTGAAACTAATATCAGTGGGAAATTATCTGGGTTCCTGCCCTGACGGGGATTAGATTTAGGTATTTTCCAGATCTGGATTATTATGAAAGAAGAAATTTGTGGAAGGAGAAAAGGAAGAAAAAAAAGTCTCTTTTTCTGAACTCCTTTATCTTTTCGTAGACTGAAGGCTGTGTCCATTCATCCAACCATTCAATTCCTCTTTATGTAGTTCTGTTTCATTCCTCCAGTAAGCCTTTTGCAATTAATTAAAAGCATAATAAAGTTAAAACAAGCTCAATAATTTCCATTCTGATTATTAATATGTTTTGACATGCAATTTGGTTCAGAGACGTCATAATTCATTTTATTTATGGTTTTGCTTCCAAGTGGTTATTATTATTATTTCCATTTTATTTAATGTTTTGGGTTGTCATGCTTTTATTTTGGATATTTAAAACATCTTCCAGTTCCAGAGTTAAGTGTTCTCTACAAACGTTTATTGGTCCTTGAGACGACAAATTATTGCGAAAGGCCAACCCTCCATCTTTCTATGCCTTGTCATCCATCTGTGTATTTATCCATTAATCTAACATCTATCTTTCCAGCTCTGCTTAATCTATTCTTTAATCCATCAATCTCTTTTTAGCAATTCCACAGACCACTCCTCTAAAGTTATTGTGAACTTTTTCATTTATACTTTAAAAACAAGCCAAACCGAATCAAGAAATGTACATTTTCACACACACAGGATGGATTACTTGCCTCACTTTGAATTTTCCCTGTGCTTCGTTTTGTTTTGTTTTTCTATGCTGGACAGTATACGATTGTGGACAGCAGCAGCGTGAGCTCCCTCACTCCCTCGTCCAGCTCTTACACATCCTCTCAGCCCACAAACTCGTCGCTCCACTCAGCCCACAACAGCAGCAACAGTAGCAGCATCAGCCACCTGGCCAACATGCCCAGCATGGGCTGCAACATGAGCAGCGCGGTCGGAGGCATCGCCGGCACCAGTGGCTTCCACTCGGCCGCCGCCATCGCCACCAGCACAGCGCTGGGACTCGGCTCCAATGGAGCCACCGCCACGTCCAACCTCTCCGCGCCGAGGACCACGGCGCTGCTCTCCTCCACTGGTTAGACTGACGCAGCGGGGGGGACTTTTCGAATCACTTTGCAGTTGGATAAATCATTTTTGTGTGTGTGTGTCTGTGTGTTGACAGGCAAAACTCCTCCCAACCTTTCCCAGGGAGTGCCGCCTCTACTACCAAACCAGTATATAATGGGACCAGGGGGCCTGCTGCCCGCTTACCCGGTAAGTGGATCATCACAAGTCGGGCTGGAATGAGTGGCCAGGAGGTTAGTCATTGATTAATCATTAACTGGAGCATACGGACTCAAAAAATGCCCAGTTGCCTGAAGAACATATTCAGAGAAGTAATTAAGTCACCACTGTGGTGACTTAATTATAACGTTTTGCAGCGAAGAAAAGAAAACTTCTATGTCTGTAAATATGTTCAAGCCAAAACTTCACAAGTTTTGGCTTTACAAAGTTCATATTCTGTATAAGAAAATCTCATATTGCTATCCAAAAAGGAATTGGTTAATCCCAAAAATAATTGACAGATTACCCCTACACTGGACTGATGTCAAGTCACCCAGAAAGGACTGAGTGTTTCACATGTTGATGTTTGAAGTATATTATTTTTTTTTTGCTGTAGATGCATCCATTGCTACAAACAATCAGACATACACCTGTTAATTGTTAGAATCATCAATAGATTAGATGAATCAATAACTAAAATAGTGGTTAGTTGTGGCCCTAATCACAAGGAGCGAGTAAAGGTAACTACATTAACCTTAATTTGCATTGGGAATTGAATACATTAAGTTCACTAGCAACTTTTCGAATCTGTTTGCAACACAACATTTCACTCTGAATCAGTGTTAATAATTACATAAAGCTATCACAAGAGTTTCTTATCATTCAACAATACGTCGTGTATTCAGTGACTGCTGGAGTCTCAAAATGATTCAACCCCATTAATAAGATTTATTGTAGGACCACACATTTACAAACCAAATTTGCCTCAGGTTCATTCAAGAGAACCAATGAAGGTCTTTATTTGAAGAAGTTGCACTTAAAATAGATGACTTCAAATACCTGGAATTTTGATGGTTGTAACAAATATGACTGAGTCAAGATGGTCTTAAAATTTCACAGAAGAGATCATCGCCTTGTAGAAAAGAGGAGGATTATGAAAACCGATGACAGGCCCTATATTTGGAAGTGTACTTCTAAAGTTTAAAGTTAAACAAAGAGTGCGTTCCTCACCTGACGCCAAAAACAGGAAGCTGTCAACTGCCAACGGCTTCCTGCCGAGGCAGGTGGTCAGATCCTCTCGACTGAAGGGAAAACACCTGCAGGAAGTCTTGGTGGGAAACATTTCAGTTTCGCTGAAGGGCTCCTCCATTCTTGAGCCGACAGATGTACACAACTTCTGAACCAAAGGCAAAATTGCTTCCAGACCTTCATAAAAACGAGCTAAAGCAGGTTTGAAATTCTCTTGTTCTGTGGAACAATGAATCAAAAAGAGAGAAGTTTTCCTGTGGATTAGGACGAATCAAAAAGACGCCATGACTGTAGTGAAGCCTGGCGCTCGCTTGGTGACGCTCCACCAGCTTTGCTTTGGAAACCTGAAGCTGATCGATTAAATCAACAACCAGGAAGTCTGTGTGAAACTCTAAGGATATTAATGGAGGGCTGTGGCCAGAAGTTGGGCTCTGGCTAGGAAATGTTTCCATCAGGTTGTAAAAGGAAAACGGCTCTTCACTTAGAGTTAAAGGTGACTGTTGTGGAGAAAACTGGCAGTCACTGAAAGTGGCATTTTGCATTTAATTTGGAGATGCCACCTTACACCCTATTAGTTCTACTGAGCTACTTAAATGGTGTTTGGGTCTTGTTTTGTTTTTTTAAACAATCATTTGTTAGTTTTTATATAATACAGGTAAAACAATGTTGATGTCAGTGTTCAATAATGTCTGAATATCTTCACATAAGCATAAATACATTGCATCAACAAGAAAGGCATAATTTCAGAAAGTATCAAATTTTACACTGCGATCTCGAGTTTGATAGAAATAATTAATAATTTCAGACTTTTTGTCGTCCGTTTTGTAGGATTGTGTAACTGATTGTGTTTTTTTTCTTTTCACAGCAGATCTACGGCTATGAAGACCTCCATATGCTCCAGTCCAGACTGCCAATGGTAAGACACGCATTTGAAGGGACAGCTTGTGATTGGAGACGGGATATATGGCGTTGACTATTATAAGTACTCAGTGTATACAAACAGAAGTGAAGCGCATTTCATCTTCCCATTTAAGTGTGTTTTCCAGAATGGAAACTCATTTAACGTTAGCATAAGTTGTAAGGTATAACTGCTTGTAACCATTTAAGCGAACATGAATTTAACAGTCCAATGGTAGCCTTTTAAAGAAGCCTGTGGTCAGGATTCTGTTGTTTATTGAAAATTTGAGATTATGTAGATTGTTGAAGTTCAAGAAAATAAGACACTGATTACTCACAAGCGCTTTCTGTAACCCCGTTTAGAAAGAAAACCTTCAAGTGATCACTGGGTCTGTAGTGCTGACTATATCAACTATTTTAGCAATCAATTATTGATAATTTATCAAGTAATCGAATTAAAAAACCTTTGCAGTTTTGGCTTGATTACTGCTCGGAGTGTGTTCTTTTGGGCTAATTTGTCTTTTTTTGGTGTGCCAGTTAACAGTTAATTGATTACTATATTAGTTGACGATTATTTCAATAGTCGATTAATCGATTCAGTCCTGCTTATGTGGTTTTTTGACAGTTGCACAACTGTGTGTGTGTCCTGCTCCTTTAGCCCTCTCTGCAGGATTACTATGGAATCACATTCCCTGGACCCACAGCAGCTCTCTCTGGCAGAGACGGAAGTCTAACCAACAACCCCTATTCAGGTGAAGATCCTCCTGGTTCTCTCGTTTCATTTCTTCTATAACCGTTCAAACGGGCGTCTGCTCACATAAAATCTCCCCGCGGTCAGGTGACGTCACAAAGTTTCCCCGGAACGACTCCACCTCCCCAGCGCCCCCCACCAGCCTGGCAGCCCCCCAGCCTCCCCAGGCCCAGAGCCAAGGTCAGAGCCAGGCGCAGCCTCCGCCCCCCCAGGGCCAGCCCCCCCCGGCTCAGCCGCAGCACCACAGCAGCCAGCAGGCCTTCCTGCCGCCGGGCTACAGCTACACGGGCCTGCCATACTACCCGGGCGTGCCCGGCGCCGTGCCCAGCGCCGCCGCCTTCCAGTACGGCCCCACCATGTTCGTCCCGCCCGGAGGCCCTGGGCCGGCCTCGGCCAAGCAGCACAGCATGAGCCTGGGCCTGGGCAACCCCTCGGCCAGCCCATTCCAGCAGCAGGCGCAGCAGCAGGCGAGCGGTTACGGCCAGCACGCCTTCAGCTCAGGTCCGTGTCGCGTTTTCACAGCGTTCCCCCTTGGAATCGGACCGTTTTTGTCATTTTGGACTCACGACGACGTCTTTGCCTGCAGGTTATGAGGAGCTGACAGCTGGGCCAGCGGGAGTAGAGTACAGCAAAGGTTACAACTCCTCTTCACAGGCACAAGCCAAATCTGCTGCTGCAGGGCCTGGGAAAGGTGAGGTGGACTGAAGAAACAATCACATCCATTCAGTTCCTGAGATGTAAGCGCCTCTCCTGTGTTCACTCCAGGTGTCTCAGTGACATCCAGTAACTCCGGCGTGCCAGACATCAGTGGAAGTGTTTACAATAAGACCCAGGTCAGGCCGTTTTCCCATCATCACTCTGTCGTCACCCTGGGTTTTTTTTAGGTTTTTTTTTACTAACCACTGCCTTCCTTTAATCCACCCGCAGTCTTTCGATAAGCAGGCTTTCCATGCAGGGACCCCTCCTCCGTTCAGCTTGCCGTCGGCCCTGGGGGGGCCTGGCGGACCGCTGAACCCCGGAGCAGCTCCTGGAGGCTATGCACCCACCCCATTCCTCCACATCCTGCCTCACCAGCAACCACACTCACAACTGCTGCACCACCACCTTGCTCAGGACGGACAGGTGGGCCCTTTTTCAAATCATTACGGTTTTACAAGCTTTCTGTAAAATTGACTAACCTCACTCCACATTTTATATATATATATATACACACGGTATCTTGTTTTTCTATTCGTTTTGTCATTCTCTTTCAAATAATAATTGAATTAAGTTGTATTCTTCTCTCCAAGTGAGTTTTCACGCCCATATGTCACACAAGGCAATAATCAGGGTCGAGCCTGTAAAATAAATCAAATTAGATTAACTGAATTTTTAAGTTTTGCAGATTTAATTTTTGGAAAATGTGGATTTATTTATTTTTCCCCACCATTTATTTGTGTTTCAAAAGTTCAGATTGACCAGATAATGTTTTACACTGTGTGAAGGGGAGAGTTAAGGTGATGCTTCCAAAAGTAGTGATGAAAAAGTTTTAAAATATACAAATCTCTAATGTTGTAGTGCTATTGGTAATAATATTAAACTGGTTCATTTTTACACAGGAGTCAAGACAGCACAACTTTATATTGGCACATTACGTCACAATACTGTATACATAAAGTACTACAAGTAGTGCAAGAAGCTGGTTGAAGCAACCAAATGACGCCAATCATGCATTTTCATAAATAAAAAAACAATGATGATTTTTTTGTAATTTTTCACCTTAAATATTCCACAAATTTTTAACATTCTATTCTTTTCTGCAATTTGTTTGAATATGATCATTAATTTAATTTCTTCTTTAATTTGAACATTAAAAAACCCTCATTTTACATGGCAGGTATTAATAAGAATAAAGGTCATAAATTGTGAGGGGATAAAAAAGAAAAATGCCAAGAGTTAAAGCAAAACTTGGTCCTTGGCCTGTAAAGGTTCAACTTGATTGTAATTTGTGGGGAGGAAACAAACAATCCTGGGTCGTTGGAGACAGACGGGCTGGATTCTGAGCTTCTGCACCAAATGCACACGAAGTAGAATCAAAAAATGTGTTAAAATACATATAAACCACTTAAAAGTATCTTGTTAAATTGATATGTAAAGATGTGTTTTATTAGATATTCCATCAGAACAGAAAAATGTCCTTTTACAGTATTATTTTGTTTAACGGTCAGACGTTTTGTTCCTCAGGGCGGGCCAAGCCAGCGTGGTCAGTCCAGCAGCCTGCAGCAGAAGAGCCAAGTCAACAAGTCGAGCTACGGCAGCTCTCCTTACTGGGCCAACTGAGACGGTTGCATCTGCAGAAAGAGAGAGAGGGAGTGTGTGTGTGTGCGCGCGAACACACACACACACACACCCGGGTCGATGTTGCGTGATCGTAGAGGGACAGAAGCGTTTTTACAACACAAGCTAAAATACACACACACACTACCATCCTCTCCCCCACCTTTGCTCTGTATATCCCCCCTTTTCAAATTTATGGCTGTTGTATGTAAAATATATTTATGTATTTATACAGTATATATGTATTGGTAGGACATAAAATGTGGTTTTCTGCATTGTTTTTATTTTGAAGGACATTTTATTTCGAAAGAAAGTGAAACGATGAGAATGCTAAACCATGGAGATAAAGTTGGTGAATATACTTGAACACAAGCATCTTGTGATGTGATTTTTCTTTGTTTGCAACCATAAACTGAGAATGATGTACATAGATTATACGCATCATTTTCAAAGCAAAAGGCCTTTTTTATTATTATTATTTTGGGGGGGAAAAAAAACTATGTTTTTTGTAATTTTGGTCGCCCGCATCTGTGAATCCTTATACTGAGGGTGACTTTAATAGCTTGACTTCTCTTCTTTCTCCCAGTTTCTTTCCATTTGTCTCTTCATTCCTGAATTCTTACTTGTTGGCTGGTTTGATCAGCCAAGCCTTGGATTTGATGTCATTTTAATCCTTGTTGTCCAAATTAAAAGTTATTAACAGTTCTTAGTGATCTGGCATTAATATTTACAAGTTTCATTGAACTCGATCCCCCCCCCACCACCACTTTCATTCACATGCAGCCTGTTATGTTTCAGGGTTCAAATGGCGTTAGGGAAAAATAGAAACATTTAATTTAATCGACGTTACAGATATTAGTGCATCTTGTGTCCATTTGTGGTTTTCGAGGATTTCCTCCAGCCAAACCCAGCGGTTGTGGTGCGTTCAGGCGCTGATGGAAGGCTCGTTCATCTGCCTCGTCAGATTTAAAGAACAACTTATTGCAATCGATTTCAACACATTTTTTTTTAAATAGTTCAAAAATTATATAGATGTACGGCGTTATAACTACCTGTGCTGCCCATCATTCATCCGTCCTACCTTCTGGTAATGCGCATGCGCACATCGATGACGCGTCACATCGTTTCCTCCGTACATTTCTTATCAATACATCCTACCTGCGCACTAGCACCTGTAGACATCTATCAGTGCTACGGTGGAAAAATCTGACGAGAAGTAGCTTTGCGCATGCGTGATTCATTTCTAATGTGGACACAGAATGGGGTTCAGTTCAATTCAAATTTAACAAACAACATGGGGGTGGGGGGGAACTATTTTGTGCAAAGGTTTTCTAACCTATGCACAAAATGTATTTCTTGGTTGCACCTTTATTTAAAGACAGTAATATCAAAAGTTAATTGCTGTCATAAACTGACACCAAACTTGAATTTCTGCGACTGTAAACATCCATCCCTCCATGGATGGAGAAACTATCGCCTTAACAATGTAGGTCTTAAATCAGTCGTCACGCATTTGATTTTTGTTTTAGTCAATGTTTCGTCTGGCAACCGAAAGCTCTAAGATTAATTTCCATTTTTATTCCTGAAGGTGGGGTCTCTCTGTGCAGATGAAGTTTTCTGAATCAGGTTGCTTGGGGATGTGGGAGGGGCTCACGGCAGCGTGGGAATTCTGGCTCTTTTTAGAGAACCGACTCTTCTGGCTCGGATCAATAGTTTGTACCAAATAAAACCCAACAGATTGTACGGAGTCATTACTTGTAGCATTCACTCCCCCGGACCAGCAGGGGGCGACAGCAAATCACTTGAGTTGTTGACTTCACAGCAGTCCCTCATACAGAGAATGCATGTTGTGACACCAATAGCAAATCAACAGAATCAGGAGCGAACTCAGTACCAGCAGACATGACCATGACCGACTGGAGCGGAGAGAAGACGGAGCAGAAACACAACAGGTCAGGAGAACTTTCCATGTTCATGGAAGTGAAAAGGAGGGAGAACGGTTAGGTCATGTCAGCCAATGGCCTTTTCCAGGAAGCAACCAGCTTATCGACGTCAGACCAGCTACTGTGGAGAGAAAAATAACTGAGAAAACAAAAAGCTTAAATTCTAACAAAACTTTTAAGTTGGAAAATTTAGAAACACCAGAGCGCCACCTTCTGCCTTCTGGGCAGAAAGAAAATGAAAAATAAAAATGTACAAAAGTATGTGAGGACATTTTTGTTCCATTGAGAGTGAAGATTGGAAGGAGAGGATAGATTTCTCACAATGATTGGTTCTGGGCTGCCATCTTGTGGTGGAGGGGTTTGAGTGTCCAGTGATCCTAAGGCTCATCACTCAAATGTTACCAGATAATATTCAACATCAACATGGCCTGCTGTGGTACAAGTGATACTGACTTGTATTCTTAGTGACTCTTTAAAAACAGAAGCTTCGACATACATTTTATTACAAAAATTCAAGGCATCTTGAATAAGCGCAACTTGGAGGGATTTTCAAACAAGATTCACTAAACGGTTCCTCATAACCAAACAGATCAGGGAATTTCTGGACTTAACACTGATAGTTCACTTTCTGGCAATTAATCAGAAATCAGACACGTTTCTAAAAACACAGGACTGATTCTGTTACGTAGGACAGAATAAACCGGTGAAAGCTTCACGTTTCAGCCATGTGCTTTTCTGGAAATGTTTGGATGAATATGCTGTCAAATTACATGGCATCTGGATATTCCACATAATTCAAAATCCTTAAGAGTAGGATAACCTCACAAATTAGCAGGAATATCTGGTTCTTAAGGCTGCAGGTGCCAAATGTTTCCTCAATTTGATACAAAATATATTTACACAGAATTATGACACATTCATAAGCATTTATTCTACATAAACTAACGTCGGGTAAGTACAAAATAAAACTGTACACAAAAATAGAAAGTCTTTGTCACTAATTCGCCTCCTTTTTCTTCTTCTTCTTAGACATTACTGGTTCTGGAGGTTCTTCAGTTGCCTCCGCCGCCAACGTTTCGCTCTTTCGTTTCTTTTTCTTGACTGGAGTCTGAACGGCCTCGGCCTCTTCTGTCTCCTCTGCAGCTTGTCTTTTCTTTTTCTTCTTCCCTACAGCCGTGTCAACTTCTCCGTTCTCCTCCTTAAAAAAACGAAAAAAAAGGTTACGCTTTAGTGATTGTTAAAATGCATTTTTAATTCTGGTTGTTACTGCATTTCCTATTTTGACTCATTGTAATTGTCTGACTCTCTTCAGTGATCAAGCCCATTAATAAGGACCAGCCAATGGTTCGGAGCCAGAAGTTGATGTTGCATGTCGTACACTGAGAACGGACCACTGACGCAGGTCGAGTCTCAAATCTAAACATGCAGCAAGGGCAAGAAAAAAAAAATAAAACGGCTGACCTCAGCTTCGCCGTTCGTTTCCCCGTTTTCTGCGAGTTCCTGCTGCTGCTTCTTCTCGCGCTTCTTGCGTTTCTTTTCCTTCTTCTCCTGTTTCCGCTTCATTTCAGCTGCTACGTCGGTAGCCTGAGGAGGGGAGGAACAGAAACCGTTCAAACCAGCAGCGCCACATTGGATCGTCTCCGAATGCGCTGGAAATGCTGCGTCAGGCTCATTAAATCAGTTTTTGCCCTCACTGTGATGTCAGGGGAATAATTTATCATCATTTACAGCATCGTTTAGACACTTTAAAATTAAAGCTATGCTAGTCCCCAAGAACTTATAAACGTATTGATAAGTTAGAAAAACTCACCTCTTTCACAGCCTCCTTCATGACCTCCATGTTTTTCCGTGGAACCTCTCCGGTCTCGTAGAAGGACAGACGCTCCTCCACCTGTTCACGCAGTTTGTCTCCAAACACGCTGGTTGGGAGCTCTGGAAGGCGGCACAACAAATAATCAATGCAGGGACTGAAGCAGGTTCAACTCTCTGCAGAGCCCAACGCAGCCCTGCTCAGAAAGTCGCATCTCAACATCAACCTGACGGATGAATGCTGTTGACGAAAAATTTAAAGCATCATTGTGGTCGCCGCTACGGTTACGACAGAGCGGGGGCTGCACAGCCGCTCACCGGAGAAGCAGTCGATGCGCGAAGCGATGGTGCATTTGTTGGCCAGGTATCTGGAGATGCGGCCTTTGTTCTTGGCGGCGGCGCGACCGATGAAGGTGGAGTGGAAGATGAGTCCGTACTTGGGCGTGTTGCCTCGTGTCTTCAGAGCTCTGTGGGAAAACGCAGGCGCTTTTTCACACGACCGGCAGAAGCCAAGCGAGCTGCTTACTGGAAAATGTGCAATTTTAGAAAGAAAGAAAAACAAGAGAAAGAAAAACTGGTATCGTTACTAGGAGCTCTCTAGAGTTTAACCCCTGAAATATTCTGCCTAATCAAAGCTGTGGAAGCACCGACAACTTAGGAGCCAACATGCAAGAGCTTCTCAGCAGCTGAACGTCGCCCTCTTGTGGACAGTCAACACATTATAAATGAATAACAATCACAGCTCCAAAATTTTTTTTATCTCCTGTTCCAAATTTATCAATAATCAACAATTTGACAAATCTGCCATAAAATTCAGCTAAAATCAGACTTCTAGACTTTCCTGTGAAATGAATTTATATTAGTTGATTTTATTTTAACATTCTAAATGTTTAAAATTATGATAAATGTTTTGTCTCAGCGAAGAACGTAGCCAAAGCGTTCATCTGTGGTTAGTTTTTTCCAGATCAGACCTTTAAACTACTTAACAAAAAAAACGAATTAAACTGTATTTAAAGAGTAGAAGCTAAACAATGACCAAGTGTTCCTGTAAGCACCATCTTTATAACAGAAACAACAGTGTTCTACCTCGGCTGTGCGGTGGCTGCTCAGACTGTGGGGCTGCGTTAGAGCGAGTGGGATCACTCCGGGGGGAGGAGCCCCTCCGGTCACCCTGCTCTGCTCCGGCCCCACCCTGCCATCACTGCAGCCACTTCTTCCCCCAGCAGGGAGGGGGCGCCCCAGTACCTGAACAGGGCCTTTTCCGCTCCCAGGATCTGGACGGTGGAGGCCGGGTACTTGGCCAGGTTGGTTAGACTCCCGGCGTGGGAGATCAGTCGGGCTCCGACCTAAAGGAAACAGGAACGGTAAGAAGGTTTTGACTTTGCTGAAAGGCTAAAACGTTTGAGAGTTAAGTCAAGCTCTGCATATATTCTCAGGACCATCAGAACCAGATTTATTTCTCATCACTCGGATTCAGGGGATTGACAGATTTTGGTAGAACATCATCGGTCCCACGCGCCATCGGGCGCAAATTTCATCTGGTGCTCACCACTTCTCCGATCAGGGCGGCCAGGTTCGGCGCCACCTGGCTCATTTTGGAGCGGAGATACTCCTGCAGCTCCAGCCTGTAGGCGGCCAGGGACACCACGCGGTTCGAGAACCTCTCGATGTTGATCAGGTCGATGGGTGAAATGTCCATACCTGAGGAGGACGAGGGGAGGATCAGGAGAGGCGGTCAGGAGACGGTGGGAGGAAAAAGCCAACGTCTCCAGCAGTGAGGCTGTCTTTACATGGAGGTTGTTTCTCCCGACAGGATCCGCAGTGAGGACTGGAGCCGTCACTACAGGTTTATGAGAGACTTTCTCTGCCCCCCTGTGTTCGGCACCGAGGACGATTGAGGGTCCAAGGTGGGCAAAAAAGGGGCTTAAAAACTTTAACACATTTTGTCCCGTCTACTAGAATCTTACACTCTCTACACTACGCTAAAAAGGGAAAAAGGTATTTATTTATTTTTTTTATCCTTTAAAGGTGTGGCATTGCACATTTAACAAGCCGACTGCTCGGCACAGAACATTTTTCAAAATTTTATTTCTTTGTCATTGATGTCTGCTGGGTACTTTCTGAGCTTCTGAACTGTTATATTCAATTCTGTGCAGAATAAATGCGCCATTAGTTTGGCTGACCTGTAACTCCTGAGGCATCTCCGGTTTACACCGCTGAGTTTTAGTGGGGTTCAGGTGGCTACACGATTCATCCTTTTATTAGAAAACCATGGAAATAACTGCAGCTATGTACTTGTTCTGTTTTTGTGAATTGCCCCCTTCAAATAAACAAAATTAAACGCACGTCAGCGTGTCTAAACTCAAGAGCTCACCAACAGGAACATGTGTTAACTGTGCTAAATTTGTTACTCCAGCCTGACCACAAGAAGCCTGAATAGAACTGCATGCCAAACCTTTTAACCATTCGATGATTAAAAAAAAACACCTGAAAATACACATCCTTTTCCACACAATGGCGCCTATGAATTTATTCGGCCACAATTAACGGTACAGCTGCCCAACCTTCACCACCGTTCTGCTGTGGGTCGCGCTCAGATTCAGTTTGCTCACCCATTGAGGAACGCGATGCGTCCAGGATGGCCTGAGCCTTGGCGCTGTCCATCACCACTTCCTCCAGGCTCTCCAGGCTCTCCTCTGACAGCTCCTTCCTGTTGCCGATAAGCTGAGCCAGGCGGCAGTACATAGAGTTATCCGTCACGATTTTGATCAGCTCCGGGAAGTGGTAGCCATACCACTCACTGCCAAAAAAGAAACACCAAATATAAACAAAAAACATCAGAACCCCTGTATAAATAAACCTATGACTAACCAGCTACACCTTCATGCACCATGTCTCACCCAACAAAGCTGCCTTACCAGACATCAGCCAGCACTGCACCAGTGTTGGAAGAGATTTATGTGCCTCCCGTTTCTATACAGACTGTACTCTGATGCACGGTCTGTGGTAAGCATGAGGAGGCTTAGGTGTGAAAACTGATCATTGAACAAAAGGTCATGATCATGCAGTTCCGTAAAAATTTCAGGAAACATAAACTTAATCAAAACCAGGTCTGCAACTAACGATTATTTTAATTAATCAATTATTCTAATGATTAATGTGACAGAAAAATTTCGTTTTTGTTGTTCAACTACTTGCGTCTTTTTTACACAATAGAATCCCATTAAAATATGAAAATTTACCTTTAAAAATAAGTAAACGTGTTTTTATTTCCCAAAATGCAAAAACACCATCACTTTACTGTGAAACTGGAGGAGTTCAGGGTAGAACATCTTACAAAAAGATTTCTTTATCCATCTTAAATGTAAAAATGTACAGGAATTCCCCCCCAGGGTATTATAAGCCTGGTAGGCCACCAGGCTTTACTTGTGCCCCCACCAGGCTAAGCATTGCTAATTTATTAAAGTCTTTTTAAAATGTTTGCATTTTTTAAGACTTTATAGTTGGTGTTCCAAGTATTAATCTCTGAATATTTCTGCAACACATCAAGTGATATTTTCAAATTTCTTGTGAACCTTAAACATTTTTTAACTCAAAAACACAACGGGCTGCTAGCGCCCGACCACCAGGCTTAGAAAGTTTCTGGAGGAAACTTTTATTGTATTGAACAGTTTTGGCTTAATTACTGGTCTGTTGTGTTTATCTTTTAGAAAATTACCTCCCCCTCCCCCCCATCTCTCCAGTTAACAATTAACAAACCACTAAATTAGTTGACAATAATTTCAATAACTGATTGATCACGATTAATTGATTGGTGGGTTTCCACTGTAAACCCACCGGACTCGCATGGAGAACGTGTTGATGTCTTTGTCGAGCTGGTCCAGCAGAGCGATGGACTGGATGATCATGTTGTCGGCCCGGTTGACATTAAACTTGACCTTGGCTCTAGAGTAGCTGTGACCCAGACCCAGCTGGGCCTTGGAGGCGGCCTGTGCTGTCAGACCCTTCACCAGGGAGTGGAAGTGCAGGCGCACACCTGTTGGGATGAAAGAGACAGGTTGAGACTTTTCACCGGCGGGAAAGACGAAGTGAAATTGTCTTGTGGCTGTTCAGATTTTCAGTATAAACCTTCATGAGTTTCAGGATAAGGATGCATCACGACAGGCCACATAAAAATAATAATCTACTTTCACCTTCGTTCCAAACTTTCTATTTTTTGGTTGTGATCTCACCTCTGGTTATCTCAGCCACTACACCTCCGGTCTGTATGGACAGAGTGAATTCCTCCTGAAGAGCAGCTCCGATTTTGGCATCGGAAACTCCCAAAACCGCTTTCTTCTTTCCAGACAGAGAAAGATTCGTCTCCAAGAACAGCTTGAGGTCTGCATGAACCACACCTGCACACAAAGCAAAACGTCAGATTCTTGAGCCAATCAAATCCCGACAAACATTAACCACATAACAAAAAAATATAAGTAAAGTTGCTTTCCTCAGATGTTCAGGGTTAACATTAGGTTGTCATCGCAATAATTCAGTGGATTGACAGATTAAAGTGCATCATTACAGCTGAGGAGCAGAGATGAAACAAGACACTGACTGGTTATTGGCAGATTTTTACATCAGATCATGCTGCTACTTTTTTTAAAGGGGCAGTATTGTTTTTGGCTTTTTCCAGGTACATTTTGTACCATAATCAAGTAACTATGTTACCTTCAGTTGTTATAAAAATGTTGCAAATATCAAATGTGACATAAGAAATTTTACTTTGTAGCTCAACACCTTAAAATTGGGTCTCTGTCAAATTTAAAAACTCCTGCTCTTTATGAAACTCCACCTTCAGAAAGTCACCACAACATGGCTCTTCTATTAACCCTTTAACAAAGTTTTTAACCAGAATTACACTGAGACGTTGTTCATATGAGCTCAGCAGATGCACAATTCCACCAGGTATTTGCCGATTGTCACTGGTTAGTCTGAAGTCTGGTTAGTCTTGGAAACCACATCTCTAAAGAAGAGCTTCTTCTCAAAGACAGCACTAGGTCCAAAAAATGTCTTGCACAGCTCAATGGTTGCCAAGGGAGATTAAAGGATTTCTCATACAACACAAGAATGAATCATGGCAACATTTCAGATGTTTTATTTTATGAGGGAATAACATAACATTTAAAAAAAAAAAAAAAAAATAAAAAAAAAAGTAAATTTTAGATCAAACTCCAGAGGTTTAGCAGGGTTGAGATTTCAGAAATGAAAGGGAATCTATTTTATAATTAAGCTTCTCCGCTTAATCTTTAAAGAATTCAGTATATTATGGAACTCGCAGGAAAATGTCAGAAAATAAAAGGTCAGATTAGGGTGAGTTTTTAAAGATAAAAAGATTCCCTTTCAGAAATGAAAGGGAATCTATTTTATAATTAAGCTTCTCTGCTTAATCTTTAAAGAATTCAGTATATTATGGAACTTGCAGGAAAATATCAGAAAATAAAAGGTCAGATTAGGGTGAGTTTTTAAAGATAAACTGCTACAGCAGGTCTAATTGATAAAAATCTGCCATGATCAGTCTATTCCATGCACCTCTGCAGAGGATATCCTTCATTCTCCTGCAGCAGCTGCAACACACAAACCTTCAGAGATGGCGTTCATGTTCTCCAGGGCAGCCTGTGCAGACTTGAAGGGGAAGAAGGCGGCCAGGCTAACTATGCTGTTGAACTTCCCAAGACTCAACACGCTCTCCTCCACCTGTCAAACACACACACACACTGAGTAAGTCCAGCGCATGTAGGAGCACCATGCCACAGAAAAACACACACTCACCTGAGGTAGCAGCATGCCGATTTCCTCCACCTCCCTGACGGCGAACAGCGCGTAGCCCGCGGCATGCTCGAATAATACGTGCAGCAAAACCTACAGAACGGAGATGTACGACATTTAACGACTAAACTCAACATTGACAGCAGGACTGGGGAAACTTTCCGAACAGCGGAAGTGTTTACAAGTCGACACGTGGTCACCAATCCGGTATTAAAAGACTTAGTTTGGATATATTCAATTTAATTATTACAGAATATAAATAAATAATAAATAAAACAATGATTTTCGTTTATAGTTTAAATGTTTAATAGACTGAACAGCATATCGATCTATGTAACAGGATAGTCCTCATGACGAACCCACGTGTTGGTCTAGGCCTTCTGGAAGATGCTACTTGCTAGGTTCTGCTAACAGCCCAACTAAAACTCAGAATATTAAGTAATAGCATATACCTACTTTTGTCTAAAGTGGTGCTACTAATAAAGGTACACGTATATTTATCCAAAGTTATTTATATATGTCTTGGTAATAAGGAAACAAGTTTAGTTGCTAATATTAAGCAGATGTGGCTAACCGCGCCTCAACGTTACAGAAGGCCTACAAATGTGTTGCAATACACGCACAAATATAAGCAAGCATTCCCGTGAAATATAAACAATTGAAAATATGCCATAATTGTTTTATCTGTTATCTTACTGCTAGCAGATTTATCATCCTAAACTTACCATTTTATCAGGGAATTAGCAGAACCACGCAATGCGTGTCCGCTCTGCTTGTTCACCTCTGAGGAAAGAGACGGCGTAGAGGTTTCAGCACGTTGCAACGTGCTCGAAACATCGCGAGATCTACACAACACCGCGAGATTCCTTCTTCTTCTTCTAGTCGATTTTTAATGGCGGTTGGCAAGAAACTTTAGGTAAGCATTACCGCCACCAACTGGTAAGGAGTGTGGACCACATGACAAAACAAAAAAAAAAACAAAAAAAAAACAAAAAAAAAAAACTATATCCTATTAAACAACTTACACTGTTTTAAGAAACAAAATAAGGCCTCATATCCTCTACTTCCTGAATCTTTT